>JBAKBP010012134.1:0-5000 GCA_037953745.1 Lithodes maja | reverse complement strand
CCGAACAGCCCCGAGTCCCTGAGGAAGGCCATGGCCACGATCGGGCTTTCCCACAGAGCTCTCATTGAGTGTAGATTGTGTTGTTGGCGTAAGTGGTTGTGTGAAATGCAGTCTTCTATGATGTGTTTAATGGTATGGGGTGCTGTGTTACATCCCGGGCAGGCGTCGACAACGGAGTCATCCAGTCTCTTCTGATAGCTCAGGAGAGCTGGATGGTATCCGCATCTCAGCCTGGCCAGGTGGACTCTGTCCTCGCGAGGAAGGGAGGATTCGGAAGGATGGATTTCGGGAGGTCGTGCTTGCAGCTGCGTGTTGTCTGTGAGTGAGTGGATGGATCGGCGAGAGATATGAGTATGGATGTGCTTCTGGAAGTTGGTTCGGGGTGGGCAGGGAGGGAGAGAGGACAGTAATTGTGTGTGATACCGTGTGCTGGGTGTTGTTTTGATATTTCTTGGTGTCTGTGGGTGTGTTGTCATGACAGTTTAGTGGGTGGTCTTGGTTCGTGGAGGCTGCTGCCAGGAATTGAGTGCCTCTCATGTCCAGATGGTCTTTGACTTTGAGGATTTTGGTTTCTTGATGTAGGTGATCTGTGGGTGCAGTAGCTGTGCAGCCTGTAATGATCTTCAGGGCTTTGTTTTGAATAGTCTGTAAGGTCTTGTGATGTGTTTCAGCTAGGTTAGAAGCCCAGGCTGGGCTTGCGTATTCCATCACTGATCTTATGTATTGTTTATATACTGTGGTGGTAGTTTCTTTGTTGTGTCCAAATTTTGTGTGAGCAAGTGACCTGAGGGCGTTAAGTCTGGGTGTCCGTTTCTTTTTAATGTTTGTGGTGTGCTGTTTGAATTTCATATGAGTATCATATGTTACTCCTAGGATTTTGGGTGTGTGTGTATGTGTTAGGGGTGTGTTGTTTATGGTGAGTTGAGGGATGTATTCGTGTTCTCCTGTCCAGCTTGTGAGCAGGGTTGCGGTGGATTTGGCTGGGGCTAGATTATGTCTGTTTGTAGTGCACCAGCCATGTAGTGTGTTGAGATAGGGTTGAAGGAGATCTGTTGCTCTTTTTGGGTCATGGTGTGTGCATGTGAGTGTTATGTCATCTGCATAGGAGGCTAAGTTTATTTGGGGCGTATTGGGTGTAGTTATATCGTGCATGTACAGTTTGAAGAGTGCGGGCGATAGGACGGATCCTTGTGGGACTCGGTTTGGAAAGTTTCTGATTTTAGATGACTGACCGGCAAAAGATATGTGTGCACATCTGCCTGCTAGGAAGTTGGCCAGCCACCTTTTTGTGTTGTTGTGCATGTTTGTGTTGTAGATTTTGTTTGTTAGGTTGTGGTGGGGGATGGCATCGAAGGCTTTACTAATGTCGAGTGTGGCTAATAGTGATCTGTGTGGTGGTCTAGCTGAGTTGAAAAGCTCTTTGTGTAAGGTCTGTGAGAAGAGTGTTTGTGGAGTGCAGTGGCCTAAAGCCATGTTGTGTTGGAGCTAGGGGTAGGTCGGGTGTAATTAGTTGTAATACTAGGCGTTCCATGACTTTGGAGGGGAAGCAAAGGAGTGTGATGGGGCGGTGCGAGGAGGGTAGCGTGGGGTCTTTGTTGGGTTTGGGGAATGTGGTGATGAGACCATGCTTCCAAATGTCTGGTATTGTGTTGTGTGAATAACTGTAGTTTGATATGTTAGTGAGTGTTTGTATGCCTTGTTTTGTGATCAAGTGTTTGTAGGAAGTTATTCCAATTTAGTTTTTGTTGTATTTTGTTGTTAGTTTGGGTGTTGAGTGCTTGGATTTGTTGTGTGATGTCTTGTGTGTGGGGTGCTGGGGAGTGTTTCAGTATGTCGCGTTGTCTGATGAGGTTTTGAATTTCTGGTGTGAAGTTGGGGTTGTGTCTTTTTCTGTTACCTCTTGGAATGTGTTTCTTGTCAGCGTTTTGGATAGTTTTATTGAGTATGTGTACAACATTGTTGATGTTAGTGATGGGTGTACTGTTTAGAGTTGTGAAGTGTTGTTCTGTCTCATTTGTGAATGCTTCCCAGTTAGCTCTTTTATAATTGGTGTATGTGTGTTTGTGGCTAGCTGGGGTGAGTCTGGTTTTGGTGGTGATAATGATCGGGAGGTGGTCAGAGCCTAAGGTTCTGACCACCCTCCAGGATGTTGTGGGGGCGAGTTCTGGGGAGCAAAAGGTGATGTCTGGAGATCATGAGTTATAGAGGGCTTGGTGAGGAATATGGGTATGTTGATGGATGTCGTTAAGGATGATGAGGTTATCAGTTTGGTTTTGTAGTACCAGCCCTCTGTCTGTGTCGGGGTTGTCGACAAACCAGGCCGACGTCTTGGCGTTGAAGTCACCACCCAGGATGATGTGTGGGATGTTTGTGATGTGTTGTAAGTGTGGTCTGTATTCATTTGGTACTGTAGGGGATGTATGAGTTTATGATGGTTATGTTGGAGTTGTTGCCAGTGCATATTTTAATTGATTGTATTTCTGTTGTGTTATCATTTGGGGGGAGGAGGGATTTGGTTTGTACACTGGTAACTATGTATGATATTTCTTTGTGTACCAGGGTGACGAGTCCAGTCCACCGCCTCCGCCGACAGCCCGGTCTTGTCTGATGGTGGTGAAATCATGAAATGTGGGTGTTTTTTGTGTTGTGCGGAGTTTTGTTTCTTGTAAGATGGCAATGTGTATGTTGTGTTGTTTGATGAAGTGTGAGAGTTCGTGTTTCTTTGTGTTGATGCCATCTATGTTTAATTGGAGAATGTTAATGTTATGTGCACGATGTATGTTGGGAGCTACTGCACGAGGATGGGGTGGGGGTGAGGGAGGGGGTGGGGGTGGGGGTGAGGGAGGGGCTGGGGGTTGGGATGGGTGAGGTGGGGGTGGGGATTGGGAAGCAGGAGATGGGGGTTGGAATGGATTAGGATGGGGTGTGGTGTGTTGAGTTGAGGATGTGGATGGTATGGGAAGGTTAGGGAGGAGAGGTGGATGGGTTTTAGGGGGGGGAGTGGATGATATGGGAAGGTTAGGTGGGTTGGGGAGGAGAGATGGACGGGTTTTAGGTGAGGGATTTGACTGGGAGAGGGATGGGACAGAGGGTCAGGTACCGTGTTAACGTTTAGTTAAACATTGGAGGCAAGTGTGTGCAGGAGAAGTGGGTCCAGTTCCTGCATGAATTGCAGAGAAATGAACCCTTAGTGTGGCGACTCGAAGTGATGGGTTTTGAGCAAGTTGGATATATGTATGTGTAGGTGGGTCCTGGGTTGCTCTCAATGTCTCCGGCTAGAAGAAGTCTTCGAGAAATGACAGCCGGAGAGTCATTTCTCGGTGTAGGAAAAACTGTGTGATGTGTGTGTGTGGTGTGAGAGGTGTGGAAATTCCCGGCGCGACTGAAGCCGCTCCAAGGACTCCTGTACGAGTAGGCATAATTGCCCGAAATTGCCTTCATTCCCTGCTCATTTTCATGCATAAGCAAAAGCCAGAGCGTAATGCAATTATTGTATTCGTGAAAGTACGGTAATAGCTTTCAAATTACTCCTGAATCATCCCTGTACGACATCTGGTTTTCTTGTAAGGATCTTGCAAACGAAGGGCAAAATTGCTAAAAATTACCAAATCCGATTGGCGAAATCGCTAAAAATGACCAATTATTTTCTGTTTTCGCTATGTGTGACGCTGCACATAAATGAGCTCTCTCACACAAACCTCAGTGTCGTGGCGGGGCCTGTAGGCTCCAGCTGACGTCCATCCGTGCTGCTTGCAAAAGCTGGCCTGGCTCACAGGCTACAAAATAGCCGGAAAAGCGTCTCCGTCATATGAGGTGCCCCGCGGGAATTGGGTTAAGAAGTGTGGTTGTTTTGATTATTTGATAGGGTCACCATAAGGGTAATGGTGTGGCATTTTTCTGTACAGAAGCTTGGCCTTTTTGGTTGGGGCTTCTTAGGAATGTGACCTTTTTCGTTAGCAATGGAGAAACTGCAGAGGTACAAATTATTATAAGCAACCTCATGTTAAAAATATCTTATATATTTTTGTTTAGCTTTACTTGGCATTCCTCTTCCTCTATGTATCTAGCAATTTAACCCCCTCAAACTCCTTATGACGCGATGGTGTGGTAATTACCCCGGGCCAAAAAGCTCTAAAAGACGATCGAGTGATAACTCAAGCGAGCTTGAAATACGCAGGCGTTCGTTCATGGTCACCCCTTCGGGGATCAAGGTGTCCGGCAATATATACCGGTAGGCTATAGATAAATTCATTTTTGGGCTATTTCTTCCATTTTATTTATCCTGTTAAGGTGCTTGATTGATTTTTGTGCTAATGTAGTTAGTATTTAGTGTAATTTTACATATTTCAGCTAAATCTGAAGAGCACATGCAATTTATTTGTGCATGTTCAGTAAGTATTGCTGGGGAAAGGGTTAACATATTCATCTTTTGGGGTATTTATTCTATGTTTTTATCCTGTTTCTGTGATTTATTGAGTTTTGTGCTAATGTAGTTGGTATTTGGTATAATTTTACATATTTTAGATAAATCAGAAGTGCACATGCAATATATTTGGGCATTTTCAGTCAGTATTGCTGGGGAAACGGTTAACATACAGTATTCATCATAGGAAGGGAAGAGGATGTGTAGCTCAGATCTTTGCCCTGAAATATGTTGTGGAGAAATATCTTGAGAAGGGACAAAAGTTGTATGCTGCCTTCATGGACTTGGAGAAGGCCTATGACAGAGTTGATAGAGAAGGTACCGGTATGTAGAAAGTACTTGGAATATACGGAGCAGATAGCAGGTTGCTGAAAGCAGTGAAAAGCATGTATGAGGGTGCAAAGGTGTCAGTATGTGTTGAGAATGAACAGAGCGAGTTCTTTGATCTGAATTTTGGGTTAAAGAAAGGGTGTGTGATGTCCCCGTGGTTGTTCAATATATACTGAACTGTATATGGATGGAGTCATAAAAGAAATGCAAGGATGAGGCAGTGGATGTTGGTGTACCACTAATAAGG
>JBAKBP010012133.1:0-69065 GCA_037953745.1 Lithodes maja | reverse complement strand
CCTGGACCGAGATCTTGCCCGAGATGATGAGGCGGATGCCGGAGGTGTAGGCTCTCGTAGACGTTTGGTTGTAGCCGCAGAAGATACCGAACTCCGCCCAGTCTCCGCCGGTGCATGACTCGTGACTCTAGAGGAACGTTTAGGGGGAGGGTGTGCAACTAATAACTTGTCCCAAAGAGGGACGTTATCACATTGAAGTGATTTATGAGCAACAATCGTAGTGTATGCTGACATCTGTTGCCTTACTTCTCGTAACGCTACTGCTGCGGTCTTATCATCATCGCAAAGGACTTTGATCGCTAATTGGGAGCAAAAAGAACAATTACGCATAACCCAGAGACCCCTTGAACGGTCTAGACATTTAACACACCTTATGCAAAGGGTATGCGCAAAAATAGGGATACCAGCACAAGCAGGGGTAGTGCATAAAGCAAAGACTGGGGCCACGGTAGCCATGACAAGAGACTGGTGTGGAAACTACCGCCGGGTCTGTATTGGTCCGCCGGAGCCCAGCTCTGGAAAAAAAGAAAATTTCCAGGAATTAATGCTCATAAGGTTAATCCAACATGTTCGCACACAAGTGTTAATAGCCCACCGGATAACGAGATGTGATGACACAACGAACAGAGCTCGCTATGCGGCGGGGTTTCAGAATATCTAAACAAATCTTTTTTAAGAAAGTGAAGAATACCCTCTGACATAATATCGGTCCAGCATGGCGATTATAGTCTTTCTGGTGGTGACTGTCTCAAGATTCAATAATGGAACAAAAACAACCCCCCATAAAGACGCCGGCCCTTGAAATATTTTTGCATAATAACACAGGGCAGGCTGACACAAGATCTGATTTCTAACGAATTGTCACAAAACGATCGCCGTGAAAAATGAAGGCGGCGATACCAAATGTATCACTGAATTAAGTAGTTAAATCGAAAATGAATTTGAAAATTCCTTATTTCCTCCAACTAGGAGCACCCGCCGGGTGTGAAAAACGATTTTTTAACTAATTGAACCTTCAATTGCCGTAAAAATAAAGGCGGCGATACAAACAGTATTGCTTAAGAATGGAATGGTTAATTCACTGAATGACTTAAAAGATTATCCCACCCTTCCAAGGTACACCCGCCGGGTGAGATGTCAAACGTTAACCCCATAAGTTCCTGTCCCCGCATCTTTGTAAAAGATCGCCGGGTAGGAACGCCCTTAACAACAGCTAGGTTTTTCATGTGGTTTTTGTAAAACCTGGTAGAAAAACTACAAAACGTATGTTCGCAAGAACAAAGTTTTTATAGATGGGCACAGTCAGTCCGCCGGGAATCAAAATGGGCCTGAAACCAGGTACCAACAGAGACGCAGTCCTGGAGAGCCACAGACACCTCATCGCCGGGGACACAAACCTGTGTTAAAAACCATGTGTGGCCTAACACGGCTCTCGGCCGGGTTTTATCATGGTGAAACCGAGAGAAAACCCGCCGGAAGGACACCCACCCTGAACAGACACCATCTGAACGTACACTGTACACGAAGGAAGCCACGCACGACTAACCTAAGAATACAATAAAAATCCGTGGAATTAGCCAATACACAACTAAACCAGGATACAAACATAGTCCGAGGAATTAGCCAATACACAACTAAAACCCGGACACACATGGCACAGTAGGGTATATTTATACATAATAAACAATAACACTTGTACATGTGGCAAAACTACGAGCGGCTGGCTAGGCCTAAGTAGACGGAATAGGAAAAGTTGAAATATACACAAAACACTGGGAATATCACAACAGGAACCATCGCCAACACACCACTGTAGAAAAACTTCCGACAAAGGGAAGACTGACTCGGAACCCAGAAAAAAATTCACTAAGTGAAGAAAATAACGCAGGGAACGTCAGAAGCAAAGCTTGCCTCATCAGAAAGATAAAAGGCAGCATTATTAACGCGTAATGAAAGCCGCCTGCACCACAAGCTAACTAACTGTGAAAAAGTTCACATGTCCACAACAGGACCACGAGGGTACGTCCGAAATAGACGCCCCAAACACACGACTCCAAATACACTGCACTGCGGGCAACCAGCCCAGGACACTCCTGCTACGCATATTCTAACCTTACTCGATACATCCCGGAGTAAACAAATGAGAAAAAACTCACTAGGGACACAACAAATGCGGAACCAGCGGAGCGTGGGGAGACACGTCCGGGCAGGCTGAGCGCAGAGCAGAGAAGGAGGAATGACGCCTGAATCAGCGTCTGGTCAGAGATCCACACAAGTACATCCACGATATGATGGAAAGCTTATTAGATAGTTATTCTTATTTTCTTTTTGTTTTTATTTTTTACGAAGTTTTTTCGTAGTGAGAACCCAATTCATAATGACTGAAGCCATGAGTGAGGTCGCGTGCGCTCATGATGAAGGCTCCTCAGTTTTTAAATGCTCTGCGCGGTAGATTCAAACTACGGCGAATTAGTGTTTGAAGAGGATGCCTTATGTAATAGGCATGTTCGTCAATGATGGAGGGGCCACTAATAAATAGTGGACTGTGCTACCTCTGGCTTTGCTGGGAACATTGTTACCCATGACTCATCCGGCCCGTATAGGAGGGGCATAGCTCCCTTTCTGACCGGCGCTTTGTCTAAAGGGGGAGGATTTACATCTGCTACTACTCTCACATTGGAAGTAGTCAGTGCCGCCGAAGTTGGCCTAGTAACCATAGTAGGTGATACAGGGGGAGGGTGCAGAATTTGTGTCAAAGCAATAGAAGTAGCCAGAGGTCGGACATTCGATGCTGTCATGGAAGCTCCCAAACCAACTGTAGGAGTCTCCGCCTGCTGACCAAAAAACTTAGTTAGTGCATTCGCTAGTAACCCATTAATTTCATCAGCTGTGACAAATTTAGCAGAGGATGAACTATGTGGCGAATCATTCCTACTCTGAGAGTCGTCTATCAATGAACCTGACTCTTGAATCTCCATCTCAGAAATTATAGAACCCTCATCCCTTTCTCCCGGCCTCTCAGGAGAGGATTCCGCCGAAGCCGGGACCCCCTCATGCTGCCATGTTAAGTCCGGGATGGACGATGGGATCTCAGCGTCCCGGTGGACGTTTGCCACTACCTTTGGTGCATGAGAATGATGTGAGCCGTCACGCCATGGCTGGGAGTACCTCCAAACTCCCCGGTCTTGGCCGGAACTCATTTGTGAGCTAGGTACCACACCAATTACTGAGCCCTCACTCGAGCCCTCTATAACTGCTGGTAGAACTCTCTAAAGCTGGTACATGTGAACTGGGAATAATATTAGGTGACAACTTGTCCGCCGGTATATCCCCCACCACAGTCTCTGACTCCACTCCCGACCTGTCAGATTGGACATGAGACATGTCGGGAGTAGAGGCAGAAAGCGAGGTACGAGGCTCCGGCGAACGCCGGGAGGTCTTTCGTACATGAGTATCCTTTTTTGAAGACTTGTGACTTCGCCTTGACTTTGATTTTACACTAGAACTGTCCTTGGTCTTCTCCTCCTTGCTCTTCTTCCTCGAAGGTGAAGTAGAGTGACTATGTGTCTGCTGTCGGAGGGGAGACCGTGACCTGGACCTCGATTTTGACTTGGAAGTTGTCGCCGGGGGTGTCGGCTCTCGAGGTCTCTTAGATGTGCCGGGGGAGGGAATAAGCACTGTACCCTGCCCAGTCTCTGCCGACTTACGCACATTTACTTTACTTCTAGAAGGGGGACGTTTAAGTGGGGGATACTGAGCAATCAATCTTTCCCACAGAACTACGTTATCGCACTGAAGAGCTTTATGAGCCACTGAAGTAGCATAAGTAGATAGGAGTTGTTTGACCTCGCACAATGCAACCGCCGCGGCCAAATTATCTTGCTGTAAGACTTTGATACTTAACTGACTACAAAAAGTACAATTCTTAGTCACCCACAGACCCCTTGACCGGTCCAAGCATTTGACGCATCTGATGCATAGAGTATGCGCAAAAATAGGGATCCCTGAACAGGAGGGTGTTAACCCAGGAACTGCGGGGAGACTCTTAAGAGTTCCCCCGGCGGACTGCGGGAAGACTCTTGAGAGTAAGTAAAACAAAAAATCAACTTTTGACATCGGGAAAAAAAAAAAAAAAAAAAAAAATGTATTTTTTTTTTTGGCCCCTGGGCCATGCAAAATCTCAGTCCTCTACCTCCCCTCCTTCCCCACTTTCCTCCTCTCCTTCAGTTATCACCTATTTTCCCTATTATTCCCTTATTCTGAGGTATATTTTCGTGCTAACATTAGCGAGTTGCAAGCAGGGTGTTGTCATCACTGATGGCAAGCGAGTGCAAGAGAGAGAGAGAGAGTATCGATCGACTGTGTCTCAGTGGCCTTGGGGGAAATTGGCGGGAAAGCAGTTTGCCTCACCCATACATTATACAACTCGCGGGCTATATCTCCGATTTTGACCATCCAAACGCTTTTTTCACTCGTTTTATTGTTGTTTCAGGTTAATACCTTTATAATCAACCCATAATAGGCGCATATGGATAATTATTAATGCTATTAATGGTACAATGAATATTTTAGTGACGGAAACACCTCAAATACGTCAGCACAGGGGGACGTTTCCAATTACCCCCATGCGCACTTGTTAGGTTAAGCACAGAGCAAAAACAGGGTCTAGTGGCGCCATGACAGAGACTAGGAAGAGCTAACCCACCCCCGGGCTCCTTCTGGTCCTCTGTTGACCCGCCGGAACTCCGCCCTGGAAAAAGAAAATTTCCAGGAATTAATGCTCATAAGGTTACCCCAAAATGTTCTAACACAAGTGTTAATGAACAGCCGGGCAACAAGACGTAATACACCACTATTACCTCTTGTTACCCTGTAGGTTCCTATGTAAAGATTTTAGAATATCTTTATTTGTCCAAAAGATTTAAGCATATCCTCTGACATGATATAAAGACGAGCATATCTTTATAAATGACGCAGTCTTCCCAGTGGTTTTTTGTCCACCGGAAACCCATATTAAGACGCCAGCCTCCTTATTATATCGCAGTTAAAAAGGGGTAAGCCTATCTTAAACTTTTTTAGATCTGACTTCTCTCGAAGCCTTCATAGATCGCCGTATTTTGAAGGCCTCGATACCCAATTGTATCCCTCAATTGTCTGGCTAACTATACCGAATTGCAAATCCGTTAATCCCACCTCCCCAAGGTTCAACCGCCGGGTGTGAAAGTAATTTAAATGTTAACCCCAATTGTTCCTATCCCCACTTCTTTGCAAAAGATCGCCGGGGTGGAAAGACCAAACAAACAAAACAGCCTAGTTTTTCAATGGCTTTGCAAAAACCGGGAAAAACTATACTCAACCGGTGTCCGCATGAACACCTAGTTAAACGGGTATAGTCATCCCGCCGGGAAACACACAGTAAGCCTGAACACAGGCTCCACCACAGAGACGCAGTTCTGGAGAGCCCTCAGGCCACCACTCGCCGGGGGAAGCTAGCCTATTTTAACCACGCGTGATTTAAAACTCGGCAACCAGCCGGATTTTCTCGGTGCAATCGAAAAAACCCGCCGGAAAAGGCAACGCCGGATTTTCTCGGAGCAATCGAGAAAACCCGCCGGAAAAGGCAACCCACACTAACCAGACGCAATCTGATAAACACAAATAGGCCCTGGATTAAGCCAAAACACAACTAATCCAGGACACACATGACACGGTATTACATATTTAAACCATAAATCAATAACACTTGTACATGTAAAATGCTACGAGTGGCTGGCTAGGCCTAAGCAGACGGAAATAACACTTAATCACGTCGTAATATAAACAAAAAGCACTGTAACATATCACAACAGGAACATCCGCCATCACCACATCGTAGAAAAAATCCCGGGAGAGAGAAGCACTGACTCGGGACCTAGAAAAAACTTCACTAAGTGAAGAAAAATACGCTAGGAACGTCAGTAAACAAACAATAAGGCAACTTCATCAGAAAGATAAGAAGAAGCCTGATAACACGTAGTTAAAGCCAACTAAATAACTAGGCTAGCTAGCCGCGAAAAATATAACACGCGTCCACCACGGGACCACGAGGGTACACCCGAAATAGGTGTCCCAAACACACGACCCAAATACACTGAACTGCGGGAGACACGTCAGGGCAGGTTGAGCGCAGAGCAGAGAAGGAAGTATGACGCCTGAAGTCAGCGTCTGGTCAAATATCCACACAAGTACATCCACGAGTATATGGAAAGCTTATGAATGGTTATTCTTATTTTCTTTTTATTTATTATTTGTTACGAAGTTTTTTCGTAGTGAGAACCCAATTTCATAATGACAGAACCATGAGTGAGGTTGCGTGCGCTCATGATGAAGGCTCCTCAAATTTGTTATGCTCTGCGTGGTAGATTCAAACTACGGTAAATGAGCGTTTGAAGAGGAGGCCTTATGTAATAGGCATAATCGTCAATGATGAAGGGGCCACTAATAAATAAAAGCAATACAAGTAATTAATACTGTAGTATTTATTTTATTTTCTCGACTATACTACTTACGTGGGGGATAAATCGACAGTCATCTAGAAGTTCGTATACTTTATTTAACAAAACTTCCTAACTACTCTAATAACTGTTTCTCTGTTCGGGCCGAGATGAGTTCAAGACACGGATTGAATATTACGTCGATTAACGATAGGTTGTACTTTGGAACCCTAGAGCCCCCGTTACTCTCTAGCTGAATTCCCGTTATTCAGGTATTGACTCAAGTCGACTTCGATCCAAAGGCACGTTATTAGTTTCTAATTTACTATAGTTTATTCCGAGCCCTGCTGTGTCTACGGTGGAGACCAGGGCCTAATAAATCAATCGTTATTTACCTATTTAACAAAAGTTATATTCTTTATCTATCCTTAACCTAACAAGTGCGCATGGGGGTAATTGAAAACGTCCCCCTGTGCTGACGTATTTGAGGTGTTTCCGTCACTAAAATATTCATTGTACCATTAATAGCATTAATAATTATCTATATGCGCCTATTATGAGTTGATTATAAAGGTATTAACCTGAAACAACAATAAAACGAGTGAAAACAGCGTTTGGATGGTCAAAATCGGAGATATATCCCGCGAGTTGTATAATGTATGGGTGAGGCAAACTGCTTTCCCGCCAATTTCCCCCAAGGCCACTGAGACACAGTCGATCGATACTCTCTCTCTCTCTCTTGCACTCGCTTGCCATCAGTGATGACAACACCCTGCTTGCAACTCGCTAATGTTAGCACGAAAATATACCACAGAATGAGGGAATAATAGGGAAAATAGGTGATAACTGAAGGAGAGGAGGAAAGTGGGGAAGGAGGGGAGGTAGAGGACTGAGATTTTGCATGGCCCAGGGGCCAAAAAAATAAAAAAAAAATAAAAAATAAAAATAAAAAAATAAAAAAAATTCGATGTCAAAAGTTGATTTTTTATTTTACTTACTCTCAAGAGTCTTCCCGCAGTCCGCCGGGGGAACTCTTAAGAGTCTCCCCGCAGCTCCCGGGTTAAGAATTAAACACGTCCACTGGGCCTATTGTGTCTACTCCCGAGACCAAGGCATTAATACATATAATCTCTTTACTACTCTTTCCTATATCTTACATTAACTCATATAACAAAGACGTCGTTACAACAAGGGTACCTCAACACTCTCTGAATAGACCATAAATTCCTACAAATGAACCGGCCGGAATTACAAGTTAGTTAGATTTTCCTCTCAAATACAATCTTGGCTTCTATCACACAGTTACTCAAATTAACAGGTTGTTTACACTATTTACCTTGATAAATCTAATTGATAACACCCTCCAATTAAAGATTTATGGTTATAATCCTTTATATAACTTCTTATGAATACATTACTATATTGGACGTGACATCCTTAACGCTTCCTCAAAACTGTCCCAATTGTCCTCTCAAATGATAATGGATATAGTTTCCTTTTTAACAAATTAGTTCGTTATTTATGTGGACTAGTGTCCTTTCCTATCTATAACTGACCTATCGGGCAACTTACCAAAACTGTTTTACCCTGAGACTATTGGTTGCCCCTCTGTCTTTAACCCGGGAACTGCCGGGAGACTCTTAAGAGTTCCCCCGGCGGACTGCGGGGAGACTCTTGAGAGTAAGTAAAACAAAAAATCAACTTTTGACATCGAAAAAAAAAAATATATATATTTTTATTTTTTTATTTTTTTATTTTTTTTTTGGCCCCTGGGCCATGCAAAATCTCAGTCCTCTACCTCCCCTCCTTCCCCACTTTCCTCCTCTCCTTCAGTTATCACCTATTTTCCCTGTTATTCCCTTATTCTGAGGTATATTTTCGTGCTAACATTAGCGAGTTGCAAGCAGGGTGTTGTCATCACTGATGGCAAGCGAGTGCAAGAGAGAGAGAGAGAGTATCGATCGACTGTGTCTCAGTGGCCTTGGGGGAAATTGGCGGGAAAGCAGGTTGCCTCACCCATACATTATACAACTCGCGGGCTATATCTCCGATTTTGACCATCCAAACGCTGTTTTCACTCGTTTTATTGTTGTTTCAGGTTAATACCTTTATAATCAACCCATAATAGGCGCATATGGATAAGTATTAATGCTATTAATGGTACAATGAATATTTTAGTGACGGAAACACCTCAAATACGTCAGCACAGGGGGACGTTTCTAATTACCCCCATGCGCACTTGTTAGGTTAAGAATTGATTTTCCCCCCTTTTTACTTTATACTTAATTTTTTCCTATCAGATCCTATCTAATTACAACTCTCGGCATTACGCTTTTGCTAACAAAAATAACTATTCTTAACATATCATCCTTTTATGTACACGTAAGTCTAGAATCTTTTCTCTTTAGTTTGTCCTATAAGGACACATCAATTATTATTGGAACCACTAGGTTATGTCAAGCATTTTCCCTCTTTCTTTTTAAGTCTTGTTCGGGCCAAATATGGGTCCTTTAAAAATATATCTTTTGTCTGTGGTCAAATGTGTGTGCTGGAACTGTTTTTACCACCTCAGAGCTGGCCAATAAATAGTATTTGTAATGAAACAGCACACGATCGATGTTCTTATGTTAACAGCAGAAAAGAAATGGAATGCGATAAATGCAGGGAACTAGCAATTACCCACTCCACCAACTCTACATTACCCACAGCATTACCATTAATACCACAGATATCGGCGACCCAAGTAGCACAACATACAACAAGAACAACAATAAAAACAGGTAGCACTCGCAAATACATCTACAGGGAAGCAGCATCAACGGACCATGAAAACAACAACAACAACAACAACAGCAAACAACCACAGCCCGACCGCGAGTATCCCCTACCCTCTCCCGCACAAACAGCTGATCGACGCGGACCAAACCACACCTCCAGTCGTATGATAAACAGTAAGAAAAAACTATGTATAGTCTGTAATATTGGTTTCAACAATAGGAGTTCACTTTTACAATGCAACAGTTGTAATGAAATTGTTCATAACCGATGTACTTACGTTAACAGTAGAAACAAAGTTGAATGTGTTAAATGTAGGAACTCAGCTGTACAACATCGCGAAACCATTTGTTTTATTTGTGAATCACTCATAACACGACGTCAGAAGATCCAAAACTGTGTAAAGTGTAAACAGGTAGCTCACATGAAGTGCATCTCTAAGAAGACCAACAGTGATGAACGGGAATTCCTTTGCAATAAGTGTGCCTTGCATTCATTACCGAATATTAATGTAAATGATCCAAGTATTAACAACTCAGAATCCAGCCAGGACACATTCAAAATCAAAGATGAATACAGAGTGTTCACCAACAAAGGGCTCCATCTTATCCACATTAACGCCAGATCAATGTACCATAAATTGTCAGAAATAAACTTGTTAGCTAATAAGGCCAAAGCTTCAATAATTGCAATCACAGAAACCTGGCTGGATTCAAGTATAAACGATGGTGAAATAAACATTCAAGGTTTCAACATGGTTAGGAATGATCGCAATAGGCATGGGGGAGGAGTATGTCTGTATGTAAAAAACAACCTCACACACACAACTAGGACCGACCTCCATGTAGAAAATCACGAAGCTCTGTGGATCGACCTACACCTGCTGAGGACAAGACCCATCACAATTGGGGTATGCTATAGGCCACCAGCCGACACACAATTCTTGACCAAATTTGAACGAACTTTGTCATCGCTAGACCCTCGGAATGAATCCATCATACTAGGGGATTTTTAACCTGTGTTACAAACAACGAAATGATAGGCTTGTACGAGAATATAGGCATATACTGACAATGCACAATCACAAACAACTCATCACAACCCCCACACGTATCTCTGAGAACACTGCCACAATATTAGACCACATAAACTGTAACAGAGAGGACAAAATATCCCAATCAGGGGTTATACAGACTGGGATAAGTGATCACTTCGTCACATATTGCACACGGAAAACCACAAAAATTACCCTAGAGAATCACAAGAGTATCAAAACAAGGTCACTCAGAAACTACAATAAGGAAACATTTCTGGACATTTTATGGAATACAGACTGGTCTCCAGTGTTTGGAAGTACAAACGTTAATGACGCATGGGTTGGCTTCAGAACCATCATCACAAACATCCTAGACGAAATAGCTCCTCTGAAAGACATACGAATTAAAGCAAGGTCAGACCCATGGATCAACAATGACATACTACACCATCTGGAACACAGAGACAATCTGTTAAAAAGGCTAGCGAAACATAGACAGGATCAAGGTCTGAAACATGAGTTCAACAGGGCCAGGAATAAACTAAGTAGGAAAATGAAATCAGCGAAAAATAATTATTTTCACAATAAGGCAGAGGAATATCAGAATAACCCAAAGAAACTATGGAGGCACCTAAAAACAACAGGCTACAGCAACAAGACAAGGGATTCGTCTAACACTAATATTGCTCTCACCATTAATGATCAGGTTTGCCACGATAAACGAAAAATTTCAACCTACTTCAACTCCTTCTTCACTTCCATAGCAAACACACTTGCACAGAACCTACCTCAACCTCTCAATAAATACACGACAACAACGGCCACCTTTCGTAATTTCTACAGAGATAAAGACATACACCCGAACACATTTAGATTGCAAAATGTTACACCAAAATACACTTTTGACGAGCTGTCTAACCTAAATGTACATAAGAGCACAGGACCAGACAAAATTCCTGCCAAATTTCTACGAGATGGAGCCATTGGTATAGCAGGCCCCCTAACCCACATCATCAACTTGTCAATTAACACCAACACAGTACCTGCTGAACTGAAGGAAGCTATTGTAACCCCTCTATTCAAGAAAGGAAATAAACTAGAAGTTGGCAACTACAGACCAGTTAGCATATTATGTATTGTATCTAAAATCCTTGAAAGAGCGGTATACACCCAAATTGAACACTACCTCAAACAAAATGATCTATTCTATAAGTTTCAATCAGGTTTCAGATGCATGTACTCGACAGACTCCTGTCTCATCCACTTAACGGATCACATTCGTAAAGAAATGTCTAAAGGTAACTACACCGGTATGGTTCTTCTTGATCTACAAAAAGCGTTTGACACAGTAGACCATGATATCCTATGTAATAAACTACAAGCTATGGGCATAGGGTCTGTGAACTGGTTTAAATCTTATCTTAGTGGTAGAACCCAAAGAGTCAAAATTGATGATAATATATCTGATCCGATGCCAATTAACTGTGGGGTCCCGCAGGGAAGCATCCTTGGTCCCTTACTCTTTCTCTGTTATGTGAACGACATGGAACTGAGCGTCTCATGTAAATTATTACTGTATGCAGACGACAGCGTGCTTCTGGTTTCAGGAAAAGACCCAATAAGTATTGCCGCTTCACTTTCCAAAGAACTAGCATCATGTAGTGAATGGCTAGTGGACAATAGACTATCTCTTCACCTGGGCAAGACGGAAGCCATCTTATGTGGAACAAAACGCAAACTGAAAGACATTGTGGGCTTCTCGGTCAACTGTAATGATATTCCTATAACAACAGTGTCACAAGTTAAATATCTCGGACTGAAACTGGACGCGAGTTTGTCAGGTGAAACAATTTTGGAATCTATCCTGAGTAAGTGTAGAGCACGTATAAAATACCTGTATAGACAGGTGGGATGCTTGCCCGCGGCGACCAAAAAGACCCTCTGCCAAGCGCTTGTTCAATGTCATTTTGACTATTCTGTGTCATCCTGGTACTCTGCATCATCTAAATCAGCACAGCACAAACTTCAGGTCACTCAAAATAAAATGGTTAGGTTCATGCTGAAACTAGGACCCAGATCACATGTTGGCCAGGAACAACTTCAGTCACTAGGTATGCTCAATGTCTCTGACAGGGCCAAACAAATCAGGCTAACTAATGCCTTCAAAATTTTCTATGACAGAGCTCCAGAGTATCTACAGAATGATTTTGTTAAAGCAAATGAGAGGAGTGGACATAATACAAGAAACATGATGTTTAATTTTAAGGTCCCGAGAATCCAAGGACAGGGTAAGCAAACATTCTTCTTCACTGCCATCAAAGACTGGAACGACCTACCCCAGTCAGTCCGTGAAAAGAGAACACTGTATTCCTTCAGACGTAGCCTGAAGGAACACCTGAACCGGACAGCTGCGAGAAGGGAGCACCAAGCTTATGTCTACTACTAAATACGACATAAGAGATAGACAAACCAAACTGAAATGATTACTGATTACGGATTACTGATATTTACTATAGGATGTAAGGTATCTTAAAATAACCCCCTAGAAATACTTTCTCTAAAGTCTCTATTTCTTTATCCTCCCCTTTTCCACAGCTAACCTAATCCCACAAGGACCCCAATGGAAATACGCCTAACGGCCTTATTGGGCTATCCTTAGTTGGAATTATGCAAGGCTGGTACATGTCATATTTGTAACAAACTATGTGGTACCAACTCTGTAAATTGCTGACTGAATAAATATTATTATTATTATTATTATTATTATTATTATTATTAACCTCTGAAGTGCGCATGGGGGTAATTGAAAACGTCCCCCTGTGCTGACGTATTTGAGGTGTTTCCGTCACTAAAATATTCATTGTACCATTAATAGCATTAATAATTATCCATATGCACCTATTATGGGTTGATTATAAAGGTATTAACCTGAAACAACAATAAAACGAGTGAAAACAGCGTTTGGATGGTCAAAATCGGAGATATAGCCCGCGAGTTGTATAATATATGGGTGAGGCAAGCTACCTTCCCGCCAATTTCCCCCAAGGCCACTGAGACACAGTCGATCGATACTCTCTCTCTCTCTCTTGCACTCGATTGCCATCGGTGATGACAACACCCTGCTTGCAACTCGCTAATGTTAGCACAAAAATATACCTCAGAATAAGGGAATAATAGGGAAAAAAGGTGATAACTGAAGGATAGGAGGAAAGTGGGGAAGGAGGGGAGGTAGAGGACTGAGATTTTGCATGGCCCAGGGGCCAAAAAAAAATAAAAAAATAAAAAAATAAAAATAATTTTTTTTTTTTTTTTCGATGTCAAAAGTTGATTTTTTATTTTACTTACTCACAAGAGTCTTCCCGCAGTCCGCCGGGGGAACTCTTAAGAGTCTCCCCGCAGCTCCCGGGTTAATAGCTCTTCTGAAAGTCCTCACTCCCATCCACTATTTGTCGTCCCTCTTGAATCGCTTGGCTGTGAGTGTGTAAACCAGCGATGTGACGACAGGCGGCGACAGTGAGGATAATTCAGGGATGGTCTGTGCTAGAACTTTAGGTGGGGGCAGGGTAGCTGGAATGGTTGGCTCCGAGTTCCCTTGAGTGCCCGAGGGAGAGAGAGTAAGCGGGCTGCAGGAAACGAACCCAGTGGGTTCCGAGGGGTGAATGACCCCAGTAACCTTTCCTCCCCTTGCTTTATAGTCCCGCCTCCCGCTCTCCCGCGCTGTGATTGGCTGAGCGGCTCGCGCGGCAGCCCGCTCGCTTTGATTTCTCGCCTTCTCCACCTCCACTCTTTTCTCTTCATAATAAGTTCCTGGAAACTGGTTGCAAATGTTTTTCAGTGGCTTACGGGAGTATAGGGCTGGTACCGAGGTATTGAATCTATTGCAACCAGAGGAAACTGTTCGGGAAGAGAACGAGAGCGAATTTAGAGGTGAGGTGGAGAGCTCAGCTTTGTGCTCCAAAAATGGAGGCCGCTGATTGGCTGGCTGGGAAGGTGTGGCGTGTTGATGTTTAGAACTGTCAAAATCAGCTGGCGAGGCAAGCAAGTAGAAGGGAGAGCAGTGATTGGTGGAGGGCTTTTCTACTTTAAATACAATTATTTAAATGTGAAATAAGCACTAATATATCACTTGAGAAAATATTCTTTCTGAAAATACAATAATAAGGGGTAACTAAATTAATCTGATCAAATTTACAAACTTGGAAACTAATCACAGATTAATTTAATATACTTATAATATTAACAAATGCAATCAAAAGGAAATAAAGAAATTATATTAAGTCACAGTAAACTCAATGATAATTAATTATTAACTGATCATTAGATTAACTTATAATTAACCCGAAAACGTCGAGGGGGGGTATTGAACTAGCTCCCCATGGGCGAGCATATTGGCTCCATTCAGGCCTATAATCGTCATTTTACGATAAATATCGTTATTACTTATTCATATGAGCATATTTTATGAATTATGGAGAAAATTGAGGCAACCCCTCCCTCCACGAGGCCTCAAGCCACACTGAGTCTACTCATACACACTCTCGCTTATGTAACCCACTCGCTAGGCACGTAAGCGCATCCTCCACACATTTTGCTAATGTTAGCACAAAAATATACCATCGAATTAGGGAATAACAGGGAAAATAGGTGATAATTGAAGGGGGAGGGGAAAGGAGGGAAGGACGGGATGTGGAGGAGTGATATGAGGTATAGGGAAAAAAAAAAATTGTTTAGTGCTACTGGGGCCGTTTAAATGTTTTTTATAGGCCTCCCTCTTAACCTGACAAGCGCGAAAGAGACCTAGGGGCTAGGGTAGTTATTTGTGCATTTCTAGCCTTGGATTCTGACAGAATTCGTTATATTTACAATATAGAGCATTATTTGTTTTCGGTATGCTTTTATTTTACATATATGATGTATATATGAACCTTCAAGAGTGCTAAAATAAGTGGGAAAAGCATTTGGGTGGTGAAAAACGAAGATATTGGCCACCCGGTCATAATCTCAGGCGAGAGAGAGCCACAGGCAACCCTCCTCTCTCGCTGTCTGTGAGGTAACTGAGACGAGCAGGGCGGTGTGGGCCGGTGTCTGGGTGTTACATAACGATCTTTTCTGCAACCCACTTGTGCTACATTATCGCGGGAGAGAAAAATAACCGATAAATGATGATAATAAGAGGAAAAATAAGTGATAATTGAGGAGGGGAGGGAGGGGGGAATAAGGTGGGGAAGGAGGGGAGGGGGGTGGGTGAGATTTACATGGATGAGTACTGGAGGGGAATTATCTCACCTAGAGACAAATTCCTTTGTTTTGATAGCCCTTTTTTTTTTTGGAAGGTTTTTTTTATGGTCTTGCTTCCGTGAGGCCTATCGCGTTCCCTATAGGAAGCCTTCCGTGAGGCCTATCGCGCTTGCCGGGTTAAGAGCTTTGCCGCCCTCGCCCAGTAAAACTTCTTATGAGCTTTGCAGCCGTTGCCGGGTTAATACACAAACATATCACTGAGAAAAATAAATAGGCTATGATATGGGACACACTTCTATACACAACTCCCCCAATCACAGGTGTTACGGCTCGATCGGCAATACATATTCGGGATTCTTGATCGTAGGACAGAAATGGCTTATGTGACAACGACACGCTCGATTCCAGTCCCAAATACTATATGCTCCAGACAACAAAAGCACCAACGCCCTACAGAGTTATCGTCTACGGTAACGAGGTACCTTAACTCGGCGAAAGTGTACAACAGGGGTAGGCTATGAGGCTAAACTCCCTCAGACATTTATAGGTTACGTTATTACTAAAGAAATGCAATACTCAAGAAACTACGTTAATATTAAGCCTCTAATAATGTAGAATAGAAGCAGGCTAAAGGTATGACAGTGAAATGCTAAATGACAAATGTACACGCCTACTTGAAAGCGCGTGCACTAGAATAACTGTCCCCTACTAACATGCACTAGCATGTAGCATACAAGATGTTCATGATCCAGTAGATACCTAATAATACACATGGAAGGAACATAAATAGTAGTCACTTATTATAATAATGAATCTATACTTGGAATAACTAAAAGGTTGCAGGCAACAGTACTGCGCCGGTAGCCTACTACCGCATAGGCTACTTCGCTTCTCTCACTCTGTCTCCCCTCTGAGTCCGTATGCGCCCTACGCAACAGAACTCCGGACACAGCAGCAAAACGACAGTGCAGTTAATTGATACATGAAAGTATTAATAGTGTTGTCTTGTGTGTGAGTAATGTGTATTGTAAAGTGTTACATACATATACTTAAAGAGAGCTGCAATGCATAGTAAAATAAAGATATATCCCACTCATCATCCCCATGTGTTCTAGCTAGCAGGCCAAGTCACAGGAACAACGAGTCCCAGCACCGAAAGCGAGAACCCAGGAAAAGACTGTAGAGAACACAAGGACAGATAAATTACGTTACTCTACTATACCGGCACTACGAGCGAGCTGTAGTCTCGGGTACTACACTCGCTCCTGGCTCGGTATGCAAATCAAGGCTAAGTCCTCGTCCCTCTACAGACAACTCCTGGGCATGGTCGGGCTCTTACACATGGCACCAGTCTAGTCACAAATGGGATGATGAGCGGGGCATCTAACTCGTGAACATGTAGAACGTTCACCAACTATCCTCATCAAGAAGATCGCTGTTCACATTAACCCCTTAAATCTAATACATGTAAATATATGCTTGTCCTAAGAGTAATACGAGAGGTGAGTGCTGAAACTCCTTTAGGACCTCAAGGGAAGGTTATGCATTCAAATAGAGAGAAGAATGAAATGAGAGTAATGTCGTCAGAGAGAAAGAGTGCAACCATGAGAAATTGGGAGAGAGGGCAAGGGATGTTAGAATCTCAAAGGTTCTAGGCAACCTGATCATGGAGCACGCAGCGAGCCTCCAGGCAATGTGCAGTACGACAACATGGGCAGCCCAGGCAGCGTAGGCAGGCAGCAATGGACTACCAACCCTGTCGCGCCTAGCTATAAGCGCAAGGCTGCCAACCAGTCCATACGTCTGGCAACCACCCCCCTGGCAGCGTGGCGCGTTGCTACCCTCTCGCTCTGAAGCCTAACTCACTCTCTCTCTCTGAACTCCCATTGTCTTATCTATCAACTTCTCTATTGATACTACATATTAAATGGAAGGTCTCGACATGGCTTAAAACAAAACCCACCACTGGTTAGCACATGACGAGACCTTTGCAGAGATACAAAGAACATAGTTATAAGTTGTCACACTCAATATACATAGCTGCTGACGGTAGCCAGATCACGGGCGGTACAGTGGAGTACCAAGGAGTACAATCAGGTTGCGTTGCCACGCACTGGGTGCGTCACAGCCCCCCCAAGATTTTAGATAATCGACCTTAGAAGCATTATCAAAATCTGACAGGCAACCAACCGACCTGCTACCCTTAGCTGCCACTAATTGCAAAAGGTGCACAACAACTGAAGTGTGAATTATACATAAAACACAATATCGCATGCATCATGCTACAACAATAAAGACTTACAAAACTAAAAAAAAAAAAATCTCGTTTATTTTATTGTTTTATAATCTTTTTGGACGGCGTTATGATAGCCTAATTTTACTCCTGCTCAACCCACACACCGTGCACGACTATCCTGGATCATCAACCCTTGATAGACAATCTGCTATCACGTTCTCACTCCCGGCAATATGCTGAATGTTGAGATTATACTCTTGGAGCATTAGGGACCACCTGGTCAACCGCATATTCCGATTGTGAAACTGATTTAGGAATTTCAAGGGATGATGGTCCGTATAAATCGTCACTACCGGGCCGTAGGCTGGAACATAAACTTCGAAATGTTTGAGCGCCAAAACGATAGCAAGAAGCTCCTTCTCTATAGTCGAGTAATTCCTTTGTGCCGAATTAAACTTGCGAGAAAAGAAGCTCACTGGGTGTTCCAAGCCCTCGGAATCAGTCTGCAGTAACACTGCCCCGGCACCCACACCGCTGGCATCAGTCGCCAGCTGAAAACTCCTGGAGAAGTCTGGGGCTCTCAAAATCGGATGTGTACACAGCAGGTGCTTGACTAGGTCGAAAGCCCTCTGACACTCCGCAGCCCAACAGAACTTCACTGACTTCGACAGTAGATCAGTTAACGGTGCTAAGACAGTAGAGTATCCCCGGATGAAGCGCCTATAATAGCCTATCATACCTAGGAACCGCATGACCTGGCGCTTAGTGGTGGGCCTGGGAAACATATTGATAGCCTGTATCTTGCTCAGGGGGGGGCACACCCGGCCTAACCCGACCACGAAGCCAAGATACTGCACAGTAGCCTTTACAAACTCGCACTTCCTCAGGTTCACCACCAGCCCAGCATCGTGCAACTTCCCAAACAGGGTCTCTAAGTGCCTTAGGTGATTTTCAAAATCGTCATCATACACTATCACGTCATCAAGGTAGACCGTGCAGTTAGGGATTTCGTCACAAATATCGTTCATCAGGTTCTGAAACGTGGCAGGTGCGTTCTTAAGCCCATAAGGCATTACGTTACATTGGTAGGTCTTGCCATCTACCACAAAACCACAAACTTGCTTAGCTCGGTCCGACAGGGTTACTTGCCAGTAGCCTTTTACAAGATCAATTTTAGTAAGGTACTTTGCATTCCCTATCTTGTCCACGCTGTCGTCAACTCGAGGCAAAGGGTAAGGGTTGGTAGTGGTCAAGCCATTTAGCCTACGAAAATCTATGCAGAACCGCACCTTGCCGTCAGGTTTTGGCTGCAACGTGACGGGTGATGTCCACTTCACATAACCTTCAGTGATCATCCCTCTCTCAACCATGTACTTTAACTCCTCCCGTAAAGCTGGCAACTTTACCGGGGGCACACGGTAGGGCACTGACTTGAAGGGCACATTATCACCGACGTCCACGTCGTGCGTTACCTGAGTAGTGAGACCTGGGTGTTCGGCGAAAACAGAGGGGTATGACCTGAACAGGCCTAGGACAGCAGCACCCTGGTGCTCAGGCAGGTGACTTACAGCTTGCCTAGCCTCTTGTTCAGTATTCCCCGCCCACTGCTCCGCGGAAATGACACAGTTCCAGCTATCCTCCTCAGCAGCATGACTGTCCCCACCTCCTTCTCCACCCTGGCCGCTGCAGGCCAGCACAGGGACAGTGAGAGGCTCTGAGGGGCGTCTCACATACTCTTTCATGAGGTTAACATGACATAACTGATGTTTTTTCCTACGGTCAGGTGTTGCAACGAGATAATCAAGGTCGGACAGTTTCTTAGCCACCACATACGGCCCAATAAACTTGGCAGAAAGGGGGTGTCCAGGCAAAGGTAAAAGCAACATTACCTCCTGACCCACCGAAAACTCCCGAAGCTTCACCTTGGCGTCATACTGGTGCTTCATGACCGCCTGTGCATTAACCAAGTTATTACCTGCCGCTGCCATGCAACCTGTAAGTCTCTCCCGGCTCTCAAGGATATATTTAAGTACAGACCCCGGCTTCTCTTCGCCCTCCCAGATCTCTTTCACCATACTTAAAGGTCCTCTCACATTATGGCCAAAGACTAGTTGATTTGGACTGAACCCCAGGCTCTCTCCTGGGACTTCACGTGCAGCGAACAGAACATACGGCAGACCCAAATCCCAATCAGTGTCATGTTCTGCACAGTAACAGCGTAGCATACTCTTCAGGGTCGAGTGCCACCGCTCCAAGACTCCCTGACTCTCGGGATGGTAGGCTGACGACACTACAGAACATATACCGTGCAACTGAAGGGTTTGCTTGAACAATTTGGATGTAAAATTGCTCCCCTGGTCTGACTGCACCTCACGTGGAAATCCATAACGGGAACAGAACAATAATAAGTTTTTAACAACTGCCTTTGCCGAGCCGTTTCTCATGGGGTATGCGTCCGGGTATCTCGTAGCCACATCCATGATTGTCAACAGGAATTTATTGCCACTACTAGTAGGCGGGAAAGGGCCAACCAAATCTACTACAACTTTGCTGAACGGAGGCCCGGTGACAGGTATGGGAAACAAAGGTGCCTTCGGGATTGTCTGGTTAGGCTTCCCCGTTGTCTGGCAGGTCGCACACCCAGCCACCCATGCACAGACATCAGCCTTGACCCCAGGCCACCAGAAAAACCTGCCCAATGCCGCCAATGTTTTTGTTACCCCCAAATGACCCGCCACCGGCACATCATGCGCCAGACACAATAAGGACTCTCTATACTTATTTGGAACAACCACCTGGTCTACTACCCTCGCACCGCCCTCCCACTCCGATTTGGGGTCTAGAAATCTGCGGTACAATATCCTGTTGAGCCTAAAGAAATCTCCCGGCTTCGCATCCCCATCTTCCTCCAACTCTATGGCACCATTGCTATAACGAGCTAGGCTAGCGTCTTGCAGCTGCTGCTCACTAATGTCCCCGGGCGTCAATGCATCAAGATGGTTTTGTAATAAGACATTACCCCGGCTAGTAGGCTCTACTGCCTTAGTGGCTCTCGCTACAGCTCTTGCCTCACGCGAAGTCTTACCCAACTCTGCCTTGTTACACACCATATCTGGGCCAGAGTCAACTCCCGTGTTTATTATAGGTCCAAGTACCGAATCACCGAGAAGTGCAGCAGAATCAATGTCCCTTTTCCTGCCCTTAGCAACCTTCTCCTGATCCTTCCTCCACTGTCCCCGAGGTCGAGTGCTAGGCTGTGCAGGAGCCGCAGAGCGAGATCGGGTTACCACACAGGCCATCTCATCCTGTTGGCACCTCCCAACCCATTCCCGATTCTCACCATCCACGTCGGCCGCCCTCTCGGCAACGACTAAGGGTGGAGTCCCGGAAGTGGGCACCGCAAAGTCGTTGCCCAGAAGAAGGTCGACGCCCTCAACTGGCAAACACTCAACGATCCCTACATCCAGCTCCCTGCATACCTCTCCCACTCTCAACTCCAACCTCACAAGTGGGTATGATTTCGTAGCATTTATACCCTGCACCACAACAACTCTGGCCGCATTTATCGGTTTCCCTGTGAAGTTCCTCAACAAAGTTTGCGAAGCCCCCGTATCCCTCAGCAAGTCAACCCTCCGTAGTTCACTCCCCCAGCTCACAAACCCGTGCCCCCGATGGCTACAGAAAGTGTCCCGGACAGGTGTCGAGCCTTCCGTACGCTTCTTTACCGCGTGTGCCTCAGCTGCTGACAACCTACCCCGGGCAGTTGCTGCAGCCTTCAGAGACACACCGATACTGTGAACCAATGACACCGGCTTAGCGGGAGTGTTACTAGGGCACTCACGTGAATAATGGCCTAGCTTCTGACATTTGTAACATTTCACATCCCCAATGGGCTTCTTCCCTTGTGCGGGCGAAGAAGGGGCCTGACCTTTAGTAAACGGGAGAGGCTTGTGTTTGTAGGTGTTATTAGGTGCAATGCTTTTAGTGTGGTTATGTGTGTCATAGGATTTGTTATTATCGAAAACTCTGGTGGGTGGGGTATAGCGCCCCTTCTGCCCTGACTCAGCCCTCTGAGCGGCACCGCAACCACGAATCAATGATAATCTGAGGTCTGCCATCTTGGCAGCCTCCTCTACTGTCTTGGGACATTTTTCCTTAATGTTCAGCGTTAGATCGGTTCCAGTACATTTGTAAAACTGTTCCAGATAGAAAAGTTGCTTAATTTCCTCAGCCGACTCTGCGTGCTCGGACCGAAACCAGTTATTACATGCATCTGTTAAGTCCTGTGCGTGTTCCATAAAACTGACGTCGCTCTTCTTATTCACGCCACGGAACTTCAATCTATAAGTTTCGGGTTGCAGTTCGTAGGCCCGGAGCACAGCCTCCTTCACCAGTCCATACACGATACTCTCGTCCAGTGACAGTGCATCGTAGGCTTTCAACCCCTTACCCACTAGACGTGATGAAACTAATGCTGCCCATTTAACCTCCGGCCAGTCATACTCACGACACTTCTTTTCGAAACGAGCAAAAAACTCAGTCACTGCTGTCTCATCAAATGCGGGTACTAACTTAATTAAATGCGAAAGTGAGTCTGTAACCCGGTGCCCACCACCGAGATGACGCCCCGTGGTCTCTACTCTAGACTTCTCGACATCCATTTCAGCCTGGTACCTGGTTGCATCCTGATTGGCTTGGATTCTAGCAACCTCTATGCGTTCTATACTAGCCTGTTGTATCTGAGTCTCCTGCAGCTTAATCCGTTCTATACTAGCCTGTTGACTCTCTTGCAACTTAAGCTTAGCTAGTTCTAGCTGAAATAACATCTCAGGAGACAGGCCTGGGGGGGGAGAGCACAAAATGGGGGATCCACACCGAGACGTGTTTACGGGTAAGCCAGCTTGCCATTGAGAACCCTCCTGCTGCATCGTGCTAAGACTCGCTGGCTGAGGGCCCAGCTCAGGGGTAGAGTGGAATGGAGGCTTGGAGGGAACCCCCCAAGACCCCACTCCACCCACCGCCCCATCGCCATCACCCAACAAACATGCCACCAAATTCTTCTTGGGCCAACTGTCAGGACAGTCCCGCCCCAAAACCGTGGCTAAACAGCGAAGACCGTAACAATCAATAGCCTGCAGGCGCTGTTCGGTCAAAGGTGTCTGCAAAAATGCCCGGGCATCCCTCTCTCCACTTATAACACTCCCCTCCCTAAATATCTGTTGTACTTGCTGGTCACTAGGCTGTACCGTGTTATCCTCCCCCGTAAATGATGAGTCATTAGACATAGTGCTGGTTATACAATTGCTGTTCATAAAAAAAAAGAAGTGCTTATTACTAATTGCAGTCTCGACTCACAAAATGTTAAAGATGCTTGAATGACTCTACTCTAGACACCCCCAACGAAACAATCTGCAAGTCCACCAATACAATAATGACACAATAAAAATTCCTCCAATATGCAAGAAAATTCTAGCCAGCTCTACTAGGTAGCATAGAATAGTTCTCCAAAAAACATGTGATAGGATACTACTGAATCTTGTGCAAGGTCGCCATTTTGTTACGGCTGGATCGGCAATACATATTCGGGATTCTTGATCGTAGGACAGAAATGGCTTATGTGACAACGACACGCTCGATTCCAGTCCCAAATACTATATGCTCCAGACAACAAAAGCACCAACGCCCTACAGAGTTATCGTCTACGGTAACGAGGTACCTTAACTCGGCGAAAGTGTACAACAGGGGTAGGCTATGAGGCTAAACTCCCTCAGACATTTATAGGTTACGTTATTACTAAAGAAATGCAATACTCAAGAAACTACGTTAATATTAAGCCTCTAATAATGTAGAATAGAAGCAGGCTAAAGGTATGACAGTGAAATGCTAAATGACAAATGTACACGCCTACTTGAAAGCGCGTGCACTAGAATAACTGTCCCCTACTAACATGCACCAGCATGTAGCATACAAGATGTTCATGATCCAGTAGATACCTAATAATACACATGGAAGGAACATAAATAGTAGTCACTTATTATAATAATGAATCTATACTTGGAATAACTAAAAGGTTGCAGGCAACAGTACTGCGCCGGTAGCCTACTACCGCATAGGCTACTTCGCTTCTCTCACTCTGTCTCCCCTCTGAGTCCGTATGCGCCCTACGCAACAGAACTCCGGACACAGCAGCAAAACGACAGTGCAGTTAATTGATACATGAAAGTATTAATAGTGTTGTCTTGTGTGTGAGTAATGTGTATTGTAAAGTGTTACATACATATACTTAAAGAGAGCTGCAATGCATAGTAAAATAAAGATATATCCCACTCATCATCCCCATGTGTTCTAGCTAGCAGGCCAAGTCACAGGAACAACGAGTCCCAGCACCGAAAGCGAGAACCCAGGAAAAGACTAGAGAACACAAGGACAGATAAATTACGTTACTCTACTATACCGGCACTACGAGCGAGCTGTAGTCTCTGGTACTACACTCGCTCCTGGCTCGGTATGCAAATCAAGGCTAAGTCCTCGTCCCTCTACAGACAACTCCTGGGCATGGTCGGGCTCTTACACATGGCACCAGTCTAGTCACAAATGGGATGATGAGCGGGGCATCTAACTCGTGAACATGTAGAACGTTCACCAACTATCCTCATCAAGAAGATCGCTGTTCACATTAACCCCTTAAATCTAATACATGTAAATATATGCTTGTCCTAAGAGTAATACGAGAGGTGAGTGCTGAAACTCCTTTAGGACCTCAAGGGAAGGTTATGCATTCAAATAGAGAGAAGAATGAAATGAGAGTAATGTCGTCAGAGAGAAAGAGTGCAACCATGAGAAATTGGGAGAGAGGGCAAGGGATGTTAGAATCTCAAAGGTTCTAGGCAACCTGATCATGGAGCATGCAGCGAGCCTCCAGGCAATGTGCAGTACGACAACATGGGCAGCCCAGGCAGCGTAGGCAGGCAGCAATGGACTACCAACCCTGTCGCGCCTAGCTATAAGCGCAAGGCTGCCAACCAGTCCATACGTCTGGCAACCACCCCCCTGGCAGCGTGGCGCGTTGCTACCCTCTCGCTCTGAAGCCTAACTCACTCTCTCTCTCTGAACTCCCATTGTCTTATCTATCAACTTCTCTATTGATACTACATATTAAATGGAAGGTCTCGACATGGCTTAAAACAAAACCCACCACTGGTTAGCACATGACGAGACCTTTGCAGAGATACAAAGAACATAGTTATAAGTTGTCACACTCAATATACATAGCTGCTGACGGTAGCCAGATCACGGGCGGTACAGTGGAGTACCAAGGAGTACAATCAGGTTGCGTTGCCACGCACTGGGTGCGTCACACAGGTAACAGCTTGCAGGTTGCTTAACCCTTGTCTAGCGGGGTTTTTTGGGCTATTTTGGGCATATTCAGGCCCTCCTGAATGATCAATCAAGTATCTGCATAAAAAGAAATGTATTCAGCAAAAAAACTAGGCACTAAAAGCTTCAAAATGAGACCAGAACGAGCTATGTAGCACTCGTCGTTCTCACCCAGTGGTACCACTAACATGGGAGTTTAGCGTATAGCGGCATATTTTTTCCAGCTACGCTCACTACTGGCAACACTGCCGGACTCTCGAGAACAGAGGGAGCGTGAGTCAGTGGGCGGCGGTAAGCCCTGGGTGTCGGACGTGTGGCCTGCTGTTCTCCCGGCCATTTGCACTCGATTTTAACCCTTTAAAAGCCTTAATAATGCTCCTAACTTGCTGCAAATTGGAGCCCGACTTAAGGCGGGCCCCGCCAGTTAACCCGGGAGCTGCGGGAAGACTCTTAAGAGTTCCCCCGGCGGACTGCGGGAAGACTCTCCTGAGTAAGTAAAATTAAAAATCAACTTTTGACATCGAAATTTTTTTTTTTTTTTATTTTTTTTTTTTTTTTTTTTTTTTTTTTTTGGCCCCTGGGCCATGCAAAATCTCAGTCCTCTACCTCCCCTCCTTCCCCACTTTCCTCCTATCCCTTAGTTATCACCTATTTTCCCTATTATTCCCTTATTCTGAGGTATATTTTCGTGCTAACATTAGCGAGTTGCAAGCAGGGTGTTGTCATCACTGATAGCAATCGAGTGCAAGAGAGAGAGAGAGAGTATCGATCGACTGTGTCGCAGTGGCCTTGGGGAAAATTGGCGGGAAGGTAGCTTGCCTCACCCATACATTATACAACTCGCGGGCTATATCTCCGATTTTGACCATCCAAACGCTGTTTTCACTCGTTTTATTGTTGTTTCAGGTTAATACCTTTATAATCAACCCATAATAGGCGCATATGGATAATTATTAATGCTATTAATGGTACAATGAATATTTTAGTGACGAAAAACCTCAAATACGTCAGCACAGGGGGAGGTTTTCAATTACCCCCGTGCGCACTTCAGAGGTTAAGGATTAATCTTATGATGGTAGCCAGGAGAGATATGTCACTTCACTAAGTATAAGAGTCACTATGTACGAGAGAGATGGAGAGGTGATGCGTATAGCTGGTCAGGTCGGTCTGGTTCCCAGTGACAGGAAGCGGCGCGCTTATATAGGCCTAACAGTAGCCAGAATATTCCACCACACTTGCGACAATGCCAGACAGACAGGCGCCGCGCGGTACGATATATGAACATGTGAATGATGATGCAATATCTACTCACACTTACAAATCAAGAACTTTCTCTAAAATGCGAATATTATTCCTATCACTATTGCACTTATTAATTTTATATATTATTTTAGCTCACATTACTATAGGTTTGACTCCTGTAAGGAGATAAAGAAAACCTAATATTTAGTAGTGGCCCCGTAATCATTGACGATTATGCCTATAACATAAGGCACCCTCTTCAAACACTCATCCGCCGTACTTTGAATCTACCACGCAGAGCATTAAAAATTTGAGGAGCCTTCATCATGAGCGCAAGCAACCTCACTCATGGTTTAGTCATTATGAATTGGGTTCTCACTACGAAAAAACTTAGTAAAAAATAAAAACAAAAAGAAAATAAGAATAACTATTCAATAAGCTTTCCATACTATCGTGGATGTACTTGTGTGGATCTTTGGCCAGACGCTGACTCAGGCATCATTCTTCCTTCACTGACATATCAAGTAAACCAAAATCCTTAATACATCAACGAATGGGAAGGGGATGGTCGGGAGGGCCCCAGTCGTCATGATTACGGGGCCACTACTAAATATTAGGTTTTCTTTATCTCCTTACAGGAGTCAAACCTATAATTTATTAGTGGCCCCTCCATCATTGACGATTATGCCTGATATCTAAGACTGGAGGGGGACATTCGTAATCATATCATAACTCTAGCAAAAGCAGATAATCAAACACCACATAGTTTTCTTACTTCAAAAAAGATATATATTTATTGGCGCAGCACATATATACAAAAAGGGGTACAAGCAGGAGCGTGCTTCAAAGAAGCCTGCTTGATAAAAGGGTTAACTCTTGAGACTCTGTGAACAGATCTGTAAGTTAAAAAGGGCACCCCACTCAACATAAGTGGTGAAAAATAACAAACTTATAAGTTTACATGTGCACATATAACCCCATAATACTCGTGGATATATCTTGCAAAATATATCCAATGCTTTCACAGCTAAAACTACTTATAACAACACTGTTGTTTGTACTACCAATGTACTAGCACAATTTCCTGCACTGAATGGTATAGAGAAATGTTCATATCACAATACCCATAACTAGTATCACAGCTCTTATACTCCGGCGGGGTCTAGGGTGTCCTATGTTACACTGACTGCACCCCCCCCCCCCCCCCTTTTTTTCTTGAAATTAAACAAGAAGTGACTATTAGGGCCACCTAGACCCTCTGCCTTAAAGCTATACATGGCAAGGAAGGTTTGTCTAGAGCTACTGACAGGTATCGTGTCAAAAACGTATGATTAGAGGCCCACAACTGTGTGGACGTAATATCTTCAACAGAAAAATTCTTAAGGAAACGCAAAGAGGCTGCCCATTTGCGTAAATCGTGGGCCCTACCCACAACGCCGGGATTACTCTCTTTAGTGACCTCGACCAAGAGAGAAGCCAATCTACGTTTCAGCAAGCGCTTACCCGTACTTGCTACCCATAAAGCACCCTGGGGATTTAGAGGAGCTACTCTCAAATATTTGGTTAGAGCCTGCACTGGACATAAATTATGGTGCACCTTTCCCCTTTTCAACGCCGGCACCGTGAACTCTGAAAACATGTGTTCACTGTGCTCATTCTTGGCTATGAACCCTGGGGAAGGTGCAATGTGAATACACTCATTAAGCCTACCAAACCTGAGGCAATTAGGTGTGTTGCTCATCGCCGCCAGCTCAGATACTCTGTTCCCGGTGGCCAAAGCCATAAGGAATACTGCCCTTTTTAAGAGTAATGTAAAATTTGCAGTATTTTGGTACAGACGGGAATGAAGTAATGACAAAGCTTTGTCCCGAGACCAAGTAGGCATGAGCTGCCGGGGAGGTGGGCGGAGTTTAAAACATGCTCTCATAAAACCTGTTTCCTCCGCGACTGGTATGGTGAGACCGGTAAGGTCCCAAAATGGCATCCTAATCGCTGTTAAGTGATTTTTTAACGTTACCACAGATAAACGTTTCTGCTCGAACAGATAATTTAAATAGTTAAAAACCAAAGCCACCGAGGGCACAGTTTGTTCTGTCCTAAGGATCCAAGAAGTAAAGGCTTGCCAATGTGATTGATACTGTCGTTTTGTAGACTGGGTATATTGATTCATGAATTTATTGGTCACGTCTCTACCATAGGGCGCTAGCCACTTGGCCTCCTGAATGTCCATAATGCAAAAGTCAGCGAGGTCGTTAGGTTGCCAATCGTGTCTAAGTGGAAAAACCCGACCGGGAGCGACACCGGGTGCGGGCACCACGTTTTCAATTGCTGGTACCACAACTGCGCCGGCCATAGGGGCGCGATTATCGAGACTACGCCCCGATAATCTCATAGTTTGTTTACTACTTGGCACATTAGAGACGCGTCTGGCGGCGGAAACAGATAAATGGAACTCCACCTGTTCCAGTCTGTCACCAGGGCGTCTGGCTCACCTGCCGGCGTTATCGTCCGGCGGGTGAGGTACAATGGGAGTTTGTGAGTCTCCTCTGACGCAAACAGATCCACTTGTGGATGGTAAGGCTCCGCAATCATTTGGTTGAAAATGGTTTGCTTGAGCGCCCATTCTACTGTTGTGCTCTGTCTCCGAGACAGAGCGTCTGCCCAGACGTTTGCTACGCCTGGGAGATAAGAAGCGTGAAGATGAATGTCCAGTCTGTTGGCTAGAATAAAAATCTCTTCTGACACGGTTAGCAACTTTCGAGATCTCGTCGACCCTTGTTTCTGAATACAGTGAACTGCATTCAGATTGTCCATTCTGAAGGCCACCGACTTGCCCCGCAAAGTAGAGCCGTGAGCCTGAAGGAAAAATAAGGGGACTAGTAATTCTTTGACATTGATGTGGGAGATTTCTAAATGGGACCAAAGCCCTTGACCCTGGTGCCCTTGGTTTGACTGAAAACCCCAACCTATCGTGCCTGACGCATCCGTGTCTACCCATACCATCGGCGGAGGAGAGGTCCATGACATTACTGAGTGCAACATTTCCCTCTTCGCCCAGACCGCTAGTAAGTTGTGGATTAATTTTGGTATGGGCCATAATTTTTCCGCCGGCAAAAGCGGAAAATATTTGTTGCCCTCCAATATTAAACGCTTTACTTTCAACCGGCCCAACATTACAGTTAGTTGAACTCAGTTGAGAGAGCCGACCAGAGACTCCTAGATTCTCTGTGTCGTAGTCAGACTGTGAAGGAACCGGAACAGTTTCCTGCGAAATCTGTTTCGATTGTCTCCACTCTGAATCAGAGTGAGAGCAGCTGTGTCCCAAACCAGCCCTATCCACTGAACTACTCGTGAGGGAACAAGGTTTGACTTTACCAGATTTACCTTGAACCCTAGAGTTTTGACATGATTTAATGTTATGTTGACATGATTTATGCATACTTGCTCCGTCTCTGCCACCACTAGCCAGTCGTCTAGGTACCACAAAATCCTGATGCCTTGTTTTAACAATGGCATCAGGGCTTGCCGGACTAATTTCGTGAATAAGCGAGGTGCCCGGTTTAATCCAAATGGCATCCTCTGAAAAACATAATTTTGATGCCTGATCCGTAAGGCCAGAAACCGTTTACCGAGACGTGCCAATACGCGTCTGTCAGGTCTAAAGAACACATCCATCCTCCCGGCGGAAGTGTTAGCCTGATTTGATGTACTGTCAACATCCTGAATGACACGTTGTGAATGTGAAGGTTCAGATAAGACAGGTCTACAACGGGTCTCATCTGAACACTGTCCCTTTTGGGTACCAGAAATAGCTTGGATGTGAAGACTGGGTAATTTTGACTGACCGGGATGATGACATTCTTGGCGATCATTTCCTTGATCAGTGACTCCACCTCTAATGAAACTAGATTCGCCGTTGTCGGCTGACGTAAACGAGGCCGCCGGAGCCACTGCCAAGTGATGCCTTTGCGTGCCACCATCCTTGCCCACGTATTTAATGGCCATGCTTGGTGACACGTTCGGAATGACCCAGTTAGCAGACAAGGGTTCGCCGGCTGTACTACCCTTGGATCCACCCGCCTTGAGACCGGCACCGGGAGTGAGAGAGACTTTAGTTTTTTGGTGGTGGTGGACGCTTCGCCTGCTGGCCGGCGTTGGCAGAAGACGGGTCCTGACCTGGTTTGTTATAGCCTCGTCCTTTCTGAGCTGTAAACTTACCCTGTCTATACCTGTACTGACCTTGGGGGGAAGAGGACTTAGGTAGGTGAAAGGGCTTAGATCCCCCCGGCTGCACTTTTGCGACTGGCTTGGGTTTGGGAAAGTTAAAAGCTGGTTTCTTAGAAGGGGTGGGACTCTGTTTAAAGGCCTGAGCCATATTAAACATAGTTCTCCATTCATCTGGGGACATTAAAGAGGGAGTAAGCACTGGTGACATGACCACCTGATTCGCAATTCGATCAGGAAGTTTCCTAACCAGGGACATTCTGAGATCTTGTCTCGCTCGTACCGCCTCAAGCAAGGCTGTGCGGATATCATCCAACGACTGAATCGACGTCTGAAGGAGCAATCGCCGAGATAGTTCAACCGATCTTCTAGCATCCGCATCCGCGATTGCCTGAGTGGATCGTAGCATCGATTTCGCCACCTGGTGCATCACAATGTATTGGGAGAAAAGTCTATACGCTTTCCCCCGTAGCCTAAATTCCCGGTCTAGGTGAGTTTGGGAAGGTGTAGTGAAAGGGTCCTTGAGTTCACATAGATTGATTTTGGGGGCAGCTAAGAAAGCAAACAAAGCAGATGGGACACCGCCAGCAGCACACACTGGCATAGAGAACCAAGAATGACTGTCCTGAGGAATTTGGTGGGAGGATTTTGAGGTGAAGGTGGTAGCAAAGTTCTGAGCCTCCGTCTCCCATTCCACCCAAGGTCCCGGGCCCAACTGCCCCACCTTCAATGCTGGATTAGCGGCTGTGTCTGTGACAGTTTGCAAATCTAATTCTGGCGTGAGAGCTGACAGTGTTTTTATATCATTAAAACCAACATTCTTGGACCAGTCAGAAAACAGTTTTGAAGCTGAGGCAGGGGGCAGGGCAGGTGTAGCAGTATAAACAAAATAGTCCTGGTGATAATAGTTAGGAATGGCCTTAACATTAACATCTAGTACATTAGCCAATATATCCAAGGCTCGTAACTTTTTAGATTTATTGCCTTGGATTATCCACTCTCGTGGCACTGGAAGTTCCCCTGACAAGGTGGGCTGTGCGACCTCTGGTTTAGTGGGGATCAATTGTATCCATGACTCGTCGGGACCATATAATTGGGGCATCGATACCTTTCTTAACGGTGCTTTATCTAAAGGGGGCGGATTCACATCCGTTACCACCCTTACACTAGAAGTAGTCAGTGCCGCCGAAGCAGGCTTAGCGACCACAGATGGTGATATAGAGGGAGGGTGAGGAATCTTAGTTAAGGCAATGGAAGCAATCAGAGGCCGAACATTGGAACTTGTCATGGAAGCTCCCAGGTCTACTGTAGGAGTCTCCGGCTGTTGGCAAATTTTTTTTGTTAGAGCATTAACCAATAACCCTTCTATTTCTTCTGCCGTGACAAATTTAGTTGATGACGAACTCAGAGGTGAATCATTCCGATCCTGTGCGTCGTCTAAAACTGAACCCGACTCATGCACCTCCATGTCCGAGATTACAGACACCTCATCTTTGTCATCTGGCTCCCCATGAGAGGATTCCGCCGAAGCCGGAATCCCGTCGTGTTGCCAAGTCAAGTCTGGAATAGATGATGGGATCGCCGCGTCCCTGTGGACATCAGCCACTGAATGTGTATCTTGAGCCAGACGTGGGCTTTCAGTCCCTGGTCGAGAATATCGCCATACCCCCAGGCCTTGGCCTGCACTCCCTTGGGAGTCCGATACTCCCTCAACCATGGAGCCCCCACTTGACCCTGCTAGAGGACGATCACTGTCCACCGAACTCTCCAATTCTAAGGTTAGAATACTAATAGGTAAAATGTCTTTTGTTGCTGACACCACACTAGCCCCATGAGAGTGAATACTAGATTTGCCGGGAGTAGAGGCATGAAGAGAGGCACTAGACTCCGGTGAATGCCGGGAGGCCTTTCGTTCATGCGAGTCTTTCCTAGAAGACTTGTGGCTACGGTGCGACCTAGAACTGCCTTTGGACTTTGTAGATTTCTCACTATAGCTACTTGTGGACCCCTCTGTCTTGCTCTTCTTACTCGCCGGCGAAGAAGAGAAACCAGGCGGCTGGACCGCGCCCGTGACGAGGAGGCTGCCACCGGGGGCGTAGGTTCTCGCGGTCTCTTAGATGTGCCGGAGGCTGGAGAAAGTGCAATACCCTGTCCAGTCTCTGCTGACTTTCGTACAGTTACTCTAGAGGGACGTTTACTAGGGGGGGGGGGGGGGTGCTCAATTAGTAACTTATCCCAAAGAGTTACGTTATCGCATTGAAGTGACTTATGAGCCACTGTGGTAGTATAAGAGGTCATCTGCTGCCTAACCTCCCGTAAAGCGACCGCTGCGGTCTTATCAATGTCTTGCAAAACTTTATGGCTTAATTGAGAGCAAAAGGTACAGTTCCGCATCACCCACAGACCCCGTGAGCGGTCGAGACATTTAACAAATTTAATGCAAAGGGTGTGTGCAAAGATAGGGATACCTGAACAGGAGGGCGTAATGCACAAAGCAAAAACAGGGGCAAAGGTAGCCATGACAGAGACTGGTGGGAAACTTACTCCAGGTTCTCTATAGACCCGCCGGGACCCAGCTCTGGAAAAAAAGAAAATTTCCAGGAATTAATGCTCATAAGGTTACCCCAACATGTTCGCACACAAGTGTTAAATAACCCGCCGGGTAACGAGACGCAATACACAATGACTACAGCTCGCTACGCGGTGGGGTTCCTTAGTAAAGATTTCAGAATATCTTAACCTGTCCAAAAGATTTATGAATACCCTCTGACATGACATAAAGACCAGCATGGCGTTTATAACTGATTTAGTCTTCCCGGTGGTGTTTGTTTCAATATATTTTTGGAAAAAAAAAACTAAAAAGACTAAAGCCCCCGTATTATCTCGCAGATCAAAAACTGGGAAGCCTGACAAAATACGAGATCTGACTTCTCCCGAAGTGGTTTTTAGATCGCCGTATGTTGAAGGCGGCGATACAAAACGTATCCCTCAATTGTCTGGTCAACTATACTGAATTGCAAATTCGTTATTCTACCCTTCCAGGGAGCACCTGCCGGGTGTAAAATAAAGTTACAAAAAGTTAACCCCAATTGTGCCTTAAATCGCCGTATGTTGAAGGCGGCGATACAAAATGCATCCCTCCATTGACTGGTCAACTAAACTGAATTTTTTGCAAATTCGTTAATCCCACCCTTCCAAGGTGCACCCGCCGGGTGTGAATAAAAGTTTATAACGTTAACCCCAATAGTTCCTATCCCCACTTCTTTGTAAAAGATCGCCGGGGAGGAAAACCAAACAACAACAGCTTAGTTTTTTACTGGCTTTGCAAAACCGGGAAAAAACTACACACAACACGTGTCCGCATGAACACTGTTAGATGGGTACAGCCATCCCGCCGGGAATCATAGGGAGCCTGACACAGGCCCCACCAGAGACGCCGTCCTGGAGAGCCTCAACACTCACTCGCCGGGGAACACAAGCCTGTTTTTAAAACCACGCGTGGCTAAAACTCGGCCACCAGCCGGGTTTTTCATGGTGTAACCGAGAAAAACCCGCCGGAAAAGCAACCCACCCCATCCAGATACCATCTGAACGCATCACAAGACCGTGGAGATAGCCAAGCACGACTAACCCCGGGCCCACACAATAGTCCGTGGAATTAGCCAATACACAACTAACCCAGGACACATAAATAGTCCGTGGAATTAGCCAATACACAACTAAACCAGGACACACATGACACAGTAGTACATATTTATAACATAAATCAATAACACTTGTACATGTGGCAAAGCTATGAGAGGCTGGCTAGGCCTAGGCAGACGGACATAAAAGTAAACACGTCGTAATATTAACAAAAAGCACTGAATTATATCACAACAGGAACCACCGTCAACACACCACTGTAGCAAATACTTCCGACAAAGGGAAGAACTGACTCGGGACCCAGAAAAAACTTCACTAAGTACATACATACATACATACATACATAAAATTTTAAGACTGAGTGTTCCACACATAAGTGCAGTTTCAGTCTCTTGTCCTAATGGCGGCGTTCCAGGCAACCCTGTTAAGGGCTGCTTCACTTGTCAAGTTCTTGGATTTGAGATCGGCGTGTATAGTCCGATCCCAGGTCTTCCTCGGTCCACCCCTTGGTGCAGCTCCCTCCACAATCACAGACCTGCATTTTTTCACCCAATGCCACCACACTTTAGCTGCATTTTGTGTCACCCCAAAGTCTGATAACCCACTCTCATTAAAGTGTGGTGGCACAAAATGACAAGGGGCGATCCAGACTTTTAAATATATACATTATATGGACAACCTTTCCTGACTATTTTTAAGAATGAAAGTAAATGTGCATTGCAGAATAATTATTACAAAGCAAATAAAGACAAAATAAAAGCGAAATAGCGTAATATACCAAATATCATGAGGTATGTCAGGGACTGGAATAATCGACAACAGAACATATCGGCAATAAATTTGAATATATACAATTTAAGGTGTGTTGTGACATTACATATTAGGTGAAATTATAAAACATATTTATTTGTTTAATAGTAGAGCAAGAAATATTCGCATACATAGACATTTCAATAATTCTGAGGAGGAGTGACGGATTAATTACCGTGACGAACACTGATTTTCTGAACTTGACTCTTGGTCAAGGTCACGAGGCTAGATGCCCCACCCACCCACCCACCCCTTGATATATCTACGTTCCTACTGGCCCTCACGCAGCCGTGGTGCTTAGCGCGGTCGAACCTATATTTCACAAATGTTATGATATTTATATATATGCGTGTACTGTTACTTAGTAATATTGTATTGTGTAACCTAATCAACCCGAATTATATACATTTAAGTAAGAATACACCGAAATATAATCGTGATTAGGCGTGAATGGAGTGGCACCGCGGCTGCGGCCAATGTTTATAAACAACATGCTTTAGGCCTACATATCAAGATCAATAATTAATGATCCATCATTTCGATATTATTTTGATCTAGTTGAATTTGTAAAAAATTGTGATGACTATTCCTATAATATAATCGCTTACTTTGAGGTATTATATATAATAACTCCAGTAGGTTATCGGCCTTCTATAGGATTATGACGCTTCTTTCGGATATTCTGAGGATATAGCTAGGTACATTTATAATTATCACATCCAAATTGATTATTTGTATATGGATATATACACAAAGTCTTAAAACTGTTATCAAGCTCCGAAAGTCTGAATCGGGTTGAGTTTAGACCCTGTGGAAGAGCAGGGTTGAGTTGGCTTGATATTGGACATCCTTTTATGGCATTTGGGTGTGAAATACGACACCATTTCCAGTCTATCGGAGATAGTGATGGTAAAGGAAAATGCGGTATTTAATGAGAGTGGGTTATCAGACTTTAATGAGAGTGGGTTATCAGACTTTGGGGTGACACAAAATGCAAATTTCATGAGCTATGCTCTTTAAGTTATATATCTATATTAAAGATATATACTATTTCGTATTAAGTTTATATGGGTTTATTATCCATTATTATATCGGGTTGTCATTATAATAAATCCGGTATATCTTGTAGTTAGTTAAATGACGCATTGGTAGATAAGATAACTGCGCATGCGTCATTCTTGGAACTGGCGGGTTCAAACTTCATCGCCACAAAGGCACAAACCTCAGAATCGCTTTCGCTACGACCTCAAGAGCATTTCCTTCTAGCCGCTCCAATACAACCACCTGTTTCCTGCTAAGTCATCCTAATTCTTATATCTTAGTGGCCACTATATCTTCTATCTATTCCTACCACTATCATTGAGCTATCTATCCCTATCAACCAATAAAAGTAAGTTAACTCTTGTGAGTTTATAGGTAAATTTCACTTTGTTTACTCTTGAATTCTCACAATATGGTCCTTCGATACCTCTGACTTTTGCCTTATGCTATCTTTTCTTCTTTGTCTTTTCTTTCTTCTGCTTTCCTATTGTCTACTATTTCCTAGCTTTTCCTTCTTTCTGTTCCCTAGTTCCGCTTCCCTGGTGTCCCCTGTAGGTTTGTGGGCTGGTGTTTGTTGTCTGTGGCCTAATTAAATTAAGTGAGTGAGTGAGGCTAATTTCCGCCGGGTCCCGCGTATTTTACCCGGCCATATAGGCCGCTGCCAGCCGATGTACCACCCATTTTTCCTGGTGGTAACTTTGCCCAAGGGGGTGCTAGGGTGGACACTTTCAAGTCCTCTGCGGCCTGGGAGAACCACGTCAACAATAATTAGGTGGTAGGCTATAGGCTAGGTATGGTTGCAACACTTAAATTAATGTAAAGTAGTTAAATTGAATTTGTTTGGTCTTAATTAACCTCTGAAGTGCGCACGGGGGTAATTGAAAACCTCCCCCTGTGCTGACGTATTTGAGGTTTTTCGTCACTAAAATATTCATTGTACCATTAATAGCATTAATAATTATCCATATGCGCCTATTATGGGTTGATTATAAAGGTATTAACCTGAAACAACAATAAAACGAGTGAAAACAGCGTTTGGATGGTCAAAATCGGAGATATAGCCCGCGAGTTGTATAATGTATGGGTGAGGCAAGCTACCTTCCCGCCAATTTTCCCCAAGGCCACTGCGACACAGTCGATCGATACTCTCTCTCTCTCTCTTGCACTCGATTGCTATCAGTGATGACAACACCCTGCTTGCAACTCGCTAATGTTAGCACGAAAATATACCTCAGAATAAGGGAATAATAGGGAAAATAGGTGATAACTGAGGGATAGGAGGAAAGTGGGGAAGGAGGGGAGGTAGAGGACTGAGATTTTGCATGGCCCAGGGGCCAAAAAAAAAAAAAATAAAAAAAATAAAAAAATTTCGATGTCAAAAGTTGATTTTTAATTTTACTTACTCAGGAGAGTCTTCCCGCAGTCCGCCGGGGGAACTCTTAAGAGTCTTCCCGCAGCTCCCGGGTTAATTGGGGTAATTACCACAAACATTTTTGGCTAGCCTAGTTTATTATAGGTTTACAATTTAAATTGGCTTGTTATACACCCTTTTGACCTCCCTTCCTTAGTGTACTCTAACAACATTTTGCTGCATTTAATATAAGGTTTACCTTTTAAATTTAAGTGTGGAGATATTTATGCGTTCGTTTACTTTTATTATTGCGTTCCGCGTCATATTTCCCGCTTATTGCCCTACCCCGGCATCATACATTTAATTAATTTACGTTTAAGTCGGGGTTCCCTATATCTTGCCTTTATTGGCGTCAGCTAACTTTCGGAGTGCGCTTTACGTCCATATAGGTAAGATATAGTATTATTCTATTCTATTTCCTGTGTATTGCCATCATGTCGTTGACACTGTCCCAGTACAAGCGATGCAAGGGGGGTATCAAGAGTGGTTTGACTAGGATCACCAAAGATATTGCTACATTTTTAGTTAATGCAGATAATGATGCGATTGAGGCTAAATTGGCTTCGGTATTAAGACAGCTCGAAGATTTAAATTTATGTCGCCGCGAAATGGAAACGCTCTATGAAGATGACGCCGAGTATTTCGCGGACATAGAAACAGACGTGGATTATATAGAGTGTCTTGATTAAGTTATCATCCTCCTCAAAGGTAAGCTAAAACACAAGGAGCCAAATCGTGCTGCAGTTAACAAAAATGCCGATATAAGATTGCCGAAAATAACCCTTCCTGTGTTTGACAGTGATCCCACTCTATGGCTGGGATTCTGGGATATGTTCCACTGTAGGTGTCCACAGCAATGCGGAGCTCAGTGACATCCAAAAATTCACCTACTTAAGAGGTCAACTGAATGGCGAGGCAAAACAACTCATTGAAGGATTCGCAATTGAGGGAGCCAGCTACCAAACAGCGGTTGCCCTTCTAAAGAAAACCTATGGGCACAGGGATAGAATTAAGGCGGCACATATAACTAACTTTACTACGTTGAATCCTCCCTCTTACAATGTCGAGGAACTAAAGGGTTTCTATGCTAGTTTTGAAAGTACACTGAGGTCAATAGAGACCCTACAAATTACCCTTCATCAAGCTAGTGTTGTAATTCTCATGAATAAATTGCCATCCCCACTAAAGGAAACATTAAAGAGAACTTTAGGTGAAGAAGGTCTGGACCTAGAAAGGTTTGTCCAGGCTTACCAGACAGAACTGTTTAACATGGAAAGTGTAGCAGAACGGACTACGCCACACATACCAGTTGCTTCAGCATCCTTTGCGGTGCAGGAGGCCTCAGTGCGAAGGAAGGGTTGCAAGTTGTGCGAAGGGGCACATGCATGGTTTAAGTGTATCAAATTCAAAACCAGTGCTCTGAAAGTAAACCGCGCAAAGCAACTCAACCTTTGCACCGGGTGCTTATCTTCAACCTACGGGAGCAATGGTTGTGTGAACCCTGACATCCGCAGCTGCAAATTCTGTCAAAACAGACACTACCATATCCTCTGTCAGTCCAGATTTCATTGGGACGGTGCAAAGAAGGAGCAAAAACCTCAACAGGTAACAAAGACCAAGACGCAAACTACCACGATGTCTGTGTCGTCAAAGAAGACTAGTATTATCCTCCCAACTGTTATGCTGCCAACAGTTAAGGAATCAAGAGGAACAGTCAAGATGAGAACACTGCTGGATCAGTGCTCACAGCGCACCTTCATTTTAAATTCCACTCTAGACTCGATCCATTATATGAAAGTGGGTGATGAAGAGCTAGAGTTGCGAGGGTTTACCGGAGCATGTGAGAGCAGAAAGTACCCAGTAGTGTCCTTCAAATACAAGTTCCGGGGCAGAAACTATCCTCTACAAGCAGTTGTGGTAGAAACTCTCCCGGATCACAAAGGATCAGAATGCCTTGAAGCAGACATGAGAGTTTTGCGAAACAAGGGTTACAAATTAGTTGATCCTCTAATGACACAGACATCTCGACTTGACTTGTTGGTTGGTGCCGATTATTATTATGACTTAGTGCGGCCAGGATACAAGAAAGAGGGCGACATAATTCTCTTGCCCACTAAATTTGGTTATGCACTAAGTGGCTCCTGCCATAACGACAAGTCTAGCACCCAAGTAGAGGTAGTTACAATTTTGAAAGTTGCAGTCAACCCGATGGATCAATATATATCCACGGAATCAAGTAATCCATGTCATAATGAATTAAAATGTTTGTGGGAACTGGATCATCTAGGTATTTCTCCAAATGAAGATTCAAAGGAAAACATGACTGCGTTGGACATATATAAGGAGACAGTAACATACTCTGCACAGAATCAGCAATATGAAGTCAGACTGCCATGGAACCAACATAAAGAGAAGCTGCCTTCGAATTATGGTTTAGCAGCGGGTCGCCTAAGGGGTCTGCAGAAGCGTTTCAAGCAAGATCCTGTCTATTGTCCCTACACGAACGTTATCCAAGATCAACTTCATTGTGATTTTATTGAAGAGGTTCCTTTCAGTGTTACTGAAAACAGTCATTATTTGGCACATCACAGGGTCACCAAGAATAGTACAACGACGCCCGTTAGTATTGTGTACGACTGTTCCGCTAGTATTGGCAAAGGCAGGCCAAGTCTTAATGACTGCCTTTACACTGGTGCCAGATCTAGCAAAAATATTGCTGCGATTCAGGGTACACAAATATGCCTGGATAAGTGACATCGAGAAGGCCTTTCTCATGTTGAGACTTCATGAAGAAGATCGTGACTACACCCGATTTCTGTGGCCAAAGGATCCCTTGGATTTATCTTCACCCTTACTTTGCTACCGATTTAAGGTAGTGTTGTTCGGGGCGACGTGCTCACAGTTTCTTCTTAAAGCCACGATCTTAAAACATCTTTCCATTATTAAAGAGGATCCCAAAGTTGTGGAGGCTATTAAGGAAGGTGTGTACATTGACAACCTCCAGGGTACAGGCAGTGATGAAGAGACTGTCGTTAAGCGTTACTGGAATGCCCAAAGAATAATGTCTCAAGCACATTTATATCTCAGAGAATGGGCTACCAATAGTCCGCAACTACGTGACCTCCTGCAATTGGATGGTGTTGCTGCCAAGAATCAAGAGCGAGTGAAGACATTAGGACTCTTATGGTTACCTGACTCTGATCTGTTGACGTTCAACGCAAGTTTCCCAGAGACCAATAAGGCAACAAAGAGAGAGTGCTTAAGAGTGGTGGCACAACTGTTCGATCCACTCGGTGTACTAATGCCCGTTACAATAAGGTCCAGAATTTTCTTACAACAATTATGGAGACTGAAACTAGGTTGGGACGATCCGCTACCTGACGACTGCGCTACCGAATGGTCTACAGTTACCAAGGACCTGCACCTCTGCTGTGACTTTACTTATCCTCGGAGGACGGTATATGCTGATTCAGTGGAACTTCATGCGTTTAGCGATGCAAGTGGTGTCACCTATGGCACTGCAATATATTTTATGAGCCCGGAACATAGCTGTCTGGTCATCGCTAAAGCAAAGGTCGCTCCCATAAGATCCATAACAATACCAAGACTAGAGCTAACTGCTGCTTTGCTAGCTGCCAGATTAATCAAATTTGTGGAGGAAGCCTATCATAAAATTGTAATAGTCAACAAAATTGTATTATGGTGCGACAGCCAGGTTACATTGCATTGGTTGCGTAGTATGAAGAAGCTTCCAGTGTATGTCGGAAACCGAGTTGACGAAATAAAATCCCTTCTTCCGACTGTAGAATTCCGGTACGTAACCTCTAAAGAAAACCCGAGTGACTTACTGTCTAGAGGTGTTTCAGCAAAACATCTGAAATCTTCTGCGTTTTGGTGGGAGGGGCCCATGTGGCTCCGAAACAAAGACGAGTGGCCAGAAGACATATTACCAGGTGACCCAACGCCAAAAGTAACTAGCCAAGTCATTGGGACTAATGATGAACAGGACACACGGTTATGGAACTGGGGAAAATATGGCAGTTATGATAAATTCATTAGGGTAGTTGCATGGACTATTCGATACAAGAATAATTTGAAAAATTTATTATAATGACAACCCGATATAATAATGGATAATAAACCCATATAAACTTAATACGAAATAGTATATATCTTTTATATAGATATATAACTTAGCCTAGTACTGGCGCCTAATTTGAACTTCCAGTATGTTTACTTAACCTAAACTGTCGAGTTACTTACGAGTCTCGACACATTCCCACCACCAATATATACATTATCTACAATAATCCCGCAGCGATGTTAGATCTCCATAGCTGTGAAGAGCTAACAGCGGCTCGGCGAAGAGGTAATCTTCCAACAGGATCATTACTGGCAGATGGTCCAGCGACCGCTGGTGACATAGGGGTGGAGTCGTGAGAGCTAACACCATCACCAGTGACCGCCGGTTGAGGGATCGAAATGCTTTCGATTTCCTGTTCCAATGGATACAACTTGACGATGGGTCGAGTGGTCAGGCCAGTCTTTGTTCTAATCTGGACCACTCTAACCAGATCATCTCGTCCGGGATAGAGTCTAACTACCCTACCAAGTTTCCAAAGGACACGAGGTCCCTCGTCATGTATAAGCACGATGTAATTTATCTTTGGCCATACACTGCTTGATGAGCCTCTTTTATTCTTATAGGATTCTCGTAGTGATGCCAAGTATTCATTAGACCAACGCCTCCATAGGTCCCGGATCAATTTATTGATGTAATTGTACCTGCTGTGTATCGCTGCTTTACTATCGTAACTAGGATCCTGCAGCACATTTAGCTAAATTAGGTCCTTTGGGAACCCACGAAGTCTACGACCTTTAACCAGCATGGATGGGGTAATAGGGCAAGGGTCCTCCAGATCACCCGAGACATATGTTAAAGGGCGATCATTCACGGTAGCCTCCAGCTCCAATAGGACAGTAGTTAGTTCCTCGAAGGAGACTAGAGCACGACCTAGTACCTTTTTAAGCCCAGCCTTCATAATACCTATGGCTCTCTCCCAAATAGCTCCGAACCACGGCGCACGTGCTGGGATAAAACGCCATTCACATCGGATTTCGGCAAGATGAGCCTGAAGACTAGGATCGCTTTGGATGTCTTCCAAGTGTCTGGAAGCTCCCACAAATGTAGCAGCATTGTCGCTTAACATTATCTGCGGAAATCCCTGCCTGCTACAAAATCTCCGGAACGCATGGATAAAGCTGTCACAGGTCATATTGCTAACTACTTCAATGTGGATAGCTCTTGTAGTAGCACACGTAAATAAAAGCATATAAGCCTTGTTGTTGTGTGAGCCCCGGACAGGAATTGCTCCTGTATAATCAACCCCTGTGACCTCGAAGGGATCTCTAGGAGTAGTCCTGATGTCTGGTAGAGGAGGTACTCTAGCTTTCGCGTAGGTATTACCCTGTATTTTACGACAGGTTATACACATACTGGTCACTTGTTGTACCGCTTGTCTTATCTTAGGAATCCACCACCTTTGCTGTATATATGCGACCACGTGATTAACTCCATAGTGACAACAGACACGATGACACATATTGATGAGCATGGTAGTGAAAGGATGTTTGGAAGGCAGTAGTATCAGATATTTCATTGAATCCGGAAGAGCCGCTAACTTCAATCTACCTTCACATACAATTAATCCTCCCTTCATGACAAGTCCTAATTGGTTTACCAAATTATTGCGAGTACCCTTGTCACCAGACAGCATCTCGTACTCCTTTGGGAAGCATTCCTGCTGGCATCTTTGAGCTATAATCTGTTCTGCTACTTTTAGCTCCTTTATGCTGAGGAGGGCACTGTCTGTGGGAGACGTCCCTTTAATTTTTGCCTTCAAATTATTCTTGTATCGAATAGTCCATGCAACTACCCGAATGAAAAAAAATTAAGTTTAAAGCAAACAAAACCTCCGATGCTCAATCTATTCCCACCGCCCTCAAGCAACCTCATCACCGTCGTTTCTCCACCTCCTCTACCTCTCCACCCACCTCACCACCTCAAAAAAGGCAACGCCCATATGCCTCTTTTCCACCTCCCCGCCAAAATCCACTTCTAGCTCCAACACTCCCAACTTGAATTCTTCATCGCCCACTTCCTCAAATTCCGACATATTACCACGATCTCTCTCTCCAAAAACATCTGTCATAATCCCCACTAACATAGAAAAGAAACGCCTTCTTTCCCGATCACCAGTCAAATTTTGTATTCCTAAACCAGACTCTTCAAGCACTTCTAAACTTTCATTAAAAACTAAACCATCAATCTCACCAAACGCACACGCCGGTTTTCCGCTTCCTACTTGTCTTGCACCACTTTTTCATCAACTGTATCACCAAAACTGCGACCTCCATCATTCAAACAAGCACCAACAAAACAAAGTCATACCCTCAACAAACCTCTTTTTCCTCCACCAAACACCCCTAACCCTAAACCCCCACAGTACAAGCCTTCATCTTCGTCAGACTCTAGCCCAGAATCGCCTCCAAGGACAAATTTTCGCACCAAATTGGGTCGGCTAGTCAAACGACCTGCTAGATTCACACCTATTTTAGTTCCAACACATAAATCTCAAGATAACGTGCCCAAATCTCCAAAAACAATTCACACAACACACACGGCGGAGGATCCCCAGATCGACAGTGGTGATTGTCACCTGAACATCTACAAAAGTACACCAACAACGCTAATACATTACGTATCGCTTACCTAACTAACACAAATTCATCACATTCTCACCACTCTCTCTCCCAGTTCAAGGAATCCTTAATCCCGGGTACTTTTACGTCCGCATCTAGCTATGCCTTTCTCAGGTCAAAGGGAAGTTCACCACTTGCCTGACAGCCACCACCAAGACCACATCCACCCCTCGTCCACCTCTTCAGAGTCAAACTGCCATCATGTCGTCCACACCTTTTATCAAGAGAATAAAAATCTCAACAGGCCTCACCAACTTCGTCAGGATTCGGCACATTCACGAAGCCGTCACTACATCATCAATCAACGAACCTCCAACCTCTCTCCACGTCACCATCGACGCCGAGAAAACACTTGACCAGCGTTCCAAAAACTGGTGGGATTTCTCCATTCCTTAACTCTAACAAGCCACCACGGAGTTCTGCTTACTTTCGCCCTTGAGGCACAGGGACGCACCTATGATAAAGGGGAGGGAAGTAAAATACAGAAGAAAATAAAAGTGCGTAGAGAATAGAGGAGAAGAAAAACAAGGTGAACGGAAACAGGAGGAAGAGAAAAGACCACGGAAAGAGAAAACGAAAGTAGACAACAAGACTCCACCCAAGACAGGAATGTCACCAACAACAACAAGACCGGTCGCGGCCCTCAGGACCAGCAGGGTCGTCACGGCAATGGAGACATGCCAGATCACTCCGGGAAAGACAATTTGCCTGGGGGTAAAAACATCACCTGTAAAGAAAAGAATCGTCTTCTTCCAGAAGTTTTGACAAGCAAGGGAGGAATAATAAAACATGTATATATAAATATTAAGATAATAATAATAAACATTTAAAGAAACCATGATGTAAGAGTATGTATTTATTTTAAGCCTAACATGTCACAAGACAGATTCCTTATGTAACCAAAGCCTGAACCAAATAAGAAACATGTTAAAGGACTTCGTCAAGATACGAAAGTTCTAAAAATCATCTCACCGAAATGCTTCCACCTTTTTATAAACACCTACAGTATGTACAAATTTTGTACATGTCTTCTCAAATATTACCAATTCTCTAATTTTTGAAACAGACCACATAATTGCTTCCTTCCTAAGTTGGAGAGTCCTAGGCCAACGAACTTTTGCCCACAGATAAGGAAAGTGACCATCAGAGGTACCAACCAAAGTTCACCAGCTAGGACTCCTATTAACTCTATAAAGTTGTTTTTTTATATATATTTTCATATAGAAAATATCAGGCGTACTTTTGTTAATTAATTCTAGCATGATCCGAGATTGTTATTCCTCACATTAAACATTGTAGGCCCTTGTCTGCGAATTCACAACTTCACAACCGAAGAGGCTACAGAACGTGTGACATGGTTGACCACAGTATTACCAATTCCATCTCCGCATATATGAATCCTATAACTCCTATAAACGTGTTATTTTGTATACTCCGAGTCTTAAAACTATCAACGTTAAAGTCTACTAGGAAAACCTAACATTGTCAGATACTCTAAGACTAATATGAAAGCCACAGGCCTTGTCTAAACACAGTATGAAAAACAAGCGAGCGAAGCTAGGGGACACACGCGACCTTCCAATGACCCCCAGGAATGCCAACCTAACCCTCTTGCCGACCAGACTTTATTTATGTATAAAATGTATGTTCTCTATATCCAACACCTAAAATAATTATTAGTAATAACTCCAGAAGGAAAAGCTAACCTTCTCATATACCTCTATCCAACATTAACACTGCCAAATTCCTATAGAAATAAATAATACATTCATGACGTGGGGCAACCTCCTTGAACTCTCACGCTCAGAGGTCAACTAAAAACAACCCCGATACTCTGTGTTAAAGCTCTAATATCACCATTCCCTTTGAGTTCTCACAATAACTTAGAAAGACAAATAAAACTTTGATTGCCTAACATCTGCCCATTATATTATTTTGAATGACTCTTCAAGGATAGTCAAGGTATTGTCATACAGTAACTAAGATTCACTTTCCCTAGGACAAGAAGGACTTCTTGTCTTACTAAACAGTGCAAACACAAGCCCTTACTATCCTTTGACAGAGAATGGTTACCCTCCAGTACTGGTGCACATTAGGCCAGGGAAGCTTGAAGGAAGGTAAGTAACTATAAGCTTTCTCAATTGTCGGCACACCGCTCTAGAGAAATATTATTTTTACCCTTCATAACAGTTTTGGATAATGGCACCCCGAAGTCCTTATACTGTCTGTGGAAAATAAATCCTATTCTAGGATCTTTGTTGATTGTGGCAACCCAATCATTTAACATAGAGACCTCTAATAGTCTGTACTTTTATATTAAAATCTTAAATGTGTAGGCACCCCTTCACTTACATTTTAATATTATTTTGTACAACAATAGTGACCTATATATAAGTAACTTTATTATTTCTGACACCCCAGGATAATTTAATTACTTTCATTAGGTTATATTTTTTTATAGTTAAACGTTGAAGGACACAGGCACCCCTATCTTTCAACATTTCACTACTGGGAAATTATACTAACATTACTCACAGAGATCTAAGAATAGAAAGATCTTTTGTGTTAGAAGGGTTTAGCGAGACACCCTCACGGAAACTCTGCATACACTATATAAATCCTAGGCGCAAATTGTCTGTGGCACCACACCAGAATTTGCGACTAAAAGGTTAACACCGCCCTGAGTTCTTTGAACTTTGTTATGCCAGGCTTTTATGGGGGTTTAATTGGTTTTGATTAAGTGGGTTCTTCCTAACTGGAGAAGTCTTTTTGTTTTACCACAGACACAGAAAGAGAATAGAGGGTAATTATCACAAGACGTGCATTCATATTCCGTTTATTTGCACTAAAATATCGCATACGTAAAGCTAGAACAATAATGGTCCAGAACAATTCTTCAGATGCACGATCGAGGCTCCACTATGTCTGACTGCAGATTTGTTGGCCGTGGGGGGGTTGTCCTGTCGTGACTGGGTTAGCACAGTTTAACTCGAGTACTTGGGTGTAGGACCTTAAATTATAGGTTTGACTCCTGTAAGGAGATAAAGAAAACCTAATATTTAGTAGTGGCCCCGTAATCATTGACGAACATGCCTATTACATAAGGCATCCTCTTCAAACACTAATCCGCCGTAGTTTGAATCTACCACGCAGAGCATTTAAAATCTGAGGAGCCTTCATCATGAGCGCACGCGACCTCACTCATGGCTTCAGTCATTATGAATTGGGTTCTCACTACGAAAAAACTTCGTAAAAAATAAAAAACAAAAAGAAAATAAGAATAACTATCCAATAAGCTTTCCATCATATCGTGGATGTACTTGTGTGGATCTTTGACCAGACGCTGATTCAGGCGTCATTCTTCCTTCACTGACATATCAAGTAAACCAAAATCCTTAATACATCAACGAAGGGGAAGGGGATGGTCGGGAGGGCCCCAGTCGTCAATGATTACGGGGCCACTACTAAATATTAGGTTTTCTTTATCTCCTTACAGGAGTCAAACCTATAATTTATTAGTGGCCCCTCCATCATTGACGAACATGCCTGATTTCTAAGACTGGAGGGGGACATTCGTAATCATATCATAACTCTAGAAAAGCAGATAATCAAACAACCACATAGTATTCTTACTTTTGTAAAAAAGAGATATTCGGGTGCATAAACTTTATACAGCCTAAATCTTCAAAAAGGGGTACAAGCAGGAGCGTGCTTCAAAGAAACCTGCTTGAAAAAGGGTTAACTCTGAGACTCTGTGCACAGATCTGCTAGTTAAGAAGGCACCCCACTTAAAGTAAGTGGTGAAAACTAAAAACTTATAAGTTTACATGTGCACATATAAACCCCATTAACTAGTGGATATATTCCTAAAAATATAACCAAACATAAATGAATTATTGTACATTCGTAGAAGTACTGAACTCGTGTACTTATGCAGAAGTAGGTACTTCAAAAGTAAAAGTCGTAGTTGCAACTACCGAGATTTCTCAAAAATCTATTGCTTCACAGCCAAGGCTACTTACAACAAGAATTGTTGTAACACTACTATTGGCCTTTAGCACAATTTCCTGCAATGAATACTACAGAGAAATTTTATAATACAATGCCTACAACCAGTATCACAGCTCGTATGTTCCGAACACATATTCCGGAGGGTTCTAGGGTGTCCTATGTCACACTGACTGCAGCCTCCCCCCCCCCCCCCCTTTTTCTTGAAATTAAACAAAACGTGACTAAAAGGGCCACCTAGACCCTCTGCCGTAAAGCTATACATGGCAAGGAAGGTTTGTCCAGAGCTACTGAAAGGCATCGAGGCAAAAAACTCCTGATTAGAGGCCCACAACTGTGTGGACGTAATAACTTCCACCGAAAGATTATTAAGGAAACGTAAAGGGGCTGTCCCCTTGCGTAAATCGTGGGTCTTACCCACAACGCCGGGATTCTTCTCTTTAAAGTCCTCGACCAAGAGAGAAGCCAGTGTACGCTCCATCAAGCATTCAACCGGACTTGCGACCCATAAAGCACCCTGGTGATTTAGAGGTGCCACTCTTAAATATTTGGTTAGAGCTTGCACTGGGCAAAAAAGATGGTGCACCTTTCCCCTGTTTAACGCCGCCACCGTGAACTCTGAAAACATGTGTTCACTGTGCTCAATCTCGGCTATGAATCCTAGGGAAGGTGCAATGTGAATACACGCATGAAGCCTATCAAACCTGAGGCAATTAGGTGCGTTGCTCATCGCCGCCAGCTCAGATACTCTGTTCCCGGTAGCCAAAGCCATAAGGAATACTGCCCTTTTGTAAAATCTGCAGTCTTTGGTACATACGGGAACGAGAATAACAACGCTGCTTCGTCCAGAGACCATGTAGGCCTGAGCCGACGGGGAGGTGGGCGGAGTTTAAAACCTGCCCACATAAATCACTTTCAGATAAATGTTTCTGCATGAACAGATAAATAAAACAATAAACAACCAATGCCACCGAGGGCACAGTTTGTGTTGTTCTAAGAATCCGAGACATAAAAGCTTGCCAATGCGATTGAAACTGTCGCTTTGTAGACCGGGTATATTGATTCGCGAATATCTTGGTCACGTCGCTACCATATGGTGCTAGCCACTTGGCCTCCTGAATGTCCAAAATGAACAAGTTCGCGAGGTATCTAGGTTGCCAATTGTGTTCTAAGTGGAACAACCCGACCAGGAGTGACACTGGGTGCGGGCACCACGTGTTCAAATGCTGGTACCACACTGCGCCGGCCACAGGGGCGCAATTAGCGAGACTACGCCTCGCTAATCCTGTAGTTTGTTGACTACGTGGCACATTAGAGACGCGTCTGGCGGCGGAAAATAGATAAATGGAACTCCTACCTGTTCTCGTCCGTCATCAGAGCGTCAGGTCCGCCCGCCAGCGTTATCGTCCGGCGGGTGAGGTACGACTGTGAGTATCGCCATACACCTCGGCTGTGGCTGTCCCTCGCTTGCGAGCTCGGTATACTCCCTGAATGGGAGCCCCTCGTCCGAGTCCCGTAAAGGTTTATGATAATTAAAAGCTCCCATAGCTCATTGACACATTGAAAGCCGAGCTGGTGAGCAAAATCATAACGTATACTAATTAATTTAATTTATATTTTAATTGTATTAAAATAAATCACTATAAATAAACACAATATTATCATAATATAATCATAGAAAATATATATGTTTAATATGATTCAGCTATTAATTTATTTCCTTAACAAATAAAAATAAGATAGGGCTACCTGAGCTTAACGGCGTTGAACATACAGCAATGAGAGGTTCAAGTGCCGACACGACAGAGACTGGGAGAAAACTACCCCGCCCCCAGGAACTACCTGGTCACCTGGTGCAACACTGGTACTCCGCCCTGGAAAGAGAAATTTCCGGGGATTAATGCTCATAGGGTTACACCCAAAAAATGGTACAAAATATGTGCCTCAAAACCGCCGGTCAACGAACCGTAGCACTCCACCACTACTTTTCGTTGTCCTTTAGTTTCATATTAAAGATTTCAGCATATCTTTACCCGTCCAGAAGATTTAAGCATATCGTCTGAATCCTCATAAAGATGAAGCATATCTTTATTAAAGATGAAGTCTTGCAAGTATCCCTTTACACTTGAAACACTAGTAAGATTCAGGCATCTTTTTATCCCATAAAAAGTCTAAGCCTATCTTAATCTCTAATCTGGCTTCTCCCAGAAGCCCTCATAGATCGCCGTCTTGAAGGCCGTGATACCCTATTGTATCAATCAATTGTTTGGCCAATTATCGCGAATTGCAAACCAGTTAATATAACCACCCAAAGGTACAACCACCGGGTTTTATATGCAATGTCAAACCAATTGTACCCGCCCCAGACCTCGTTGTAAAAAGGTCGCCGGGAGGGAAAGACTAAACAAACAAACGGCATTGTGACAATGGCTTAGTAAAGATTTCAGCATATCTTTTACCTGTCCAAAAGAATTAAGCATAACTTCTTCATCCTCATAAAGATGAAGCATATCTTTATTAAAGATGAAGTCTTTCAAGTATCCCTTTACACTTGAAACACTAGTAAGATTCAGGCATCTTTTTATCCCATAAAAAGTCTAAGCCTATCTTAATCTCTAATCCGGCTTCTCCCAGAAGCCCTCATAGATCGCCGTCTTGAAGGCCGTGATACCCTGTTGTATCAATCAATTGTTTGGCAAATTATCTCGAATCGCAAATCCGTTAATATAACCACCCGAAGGTACAACCGCCGGGTTTTATATACAAGGACCCCAATGGAAATACGCCTAACGGCCTTATTGGGCTATCCTTAGTTGGAATTTTGCAAGGCTGGTACATGTCATATTTATAACATACTATGTGGTACCAACTCTGTAAATTGCTAACTGAATAAATATTATTATTATTATTAATATTATTATTATTATTAACTCCTTCAGACATATTAAGTTCCAATAAGTCCGAGTAGGCGGGAGCCCTGGGATCATTGCCACTGCCTCGCACTACACTCACAACAACACTGCGGCCGTTAGAATTATCGGAGGTGGCTGAGGTTGCCACCAACAGTTTTATCGTAAGCTAACTTATCGGACTTACTGAGCTCCATATGACGCTAGTGCGTCATATAACTTATTATAGAGGCATGGAGATAAGTCCATATGACTCGATTGAGTCATATGAGTTTTTGGTTCACTAGTCCATATGACTCAATTGCGTCATATATGTCTGAGGGAGTTAATGTCAAACCAATTATACCTGCCCCAGACCTCTTTGTAAAAAGGTCGCCGGGAGGAAAAGACCAAACAAACAGACAGCATTGTTTCAATGTCTTTGAAAAGCAGAGAAAACCAAGTCCAACAGGTGTCACCTAGAAAACTGAGTGGAGCCCCCCTCGACGGGAATAATTCAGGAAGCCTGATCCCAGGCTCGACCATAGAAAACGCAGTTTCTGATGAGCCCTCAAGCGACCAAACTCGTCGGGGTAACTTACCTATTTTAGCCACCCTGACTAAAACTCGGTAAACAAAAACGGTGTTCTCGGCGCAACGAGAAAAACGCCGGAAAGGTAACCCACACTAAACTATTCATTACAGGAGGGCGTAATGCATAAAGCAATGAATAACACAGGAAGCCTGATCCCAGGCTCGACCACAGAAAACGCAGTTTCTTATGAGCCCTCAAGCGACCAAACTCGTCGGGGTAACTTACCTATTTTGAGCCATCCTGACTAAAACTCGGTAAACAAAAACGGCGTTCTCGGAGCAACGAGAAAAAATGCCAGAAAGGTAACATACACCAAACGAGACATTTTAACAAATTTTAAATAAAGGGTGTGCGCAAAAATAGGGATACCTGAACAGGAGGGCGTAATGCATAAAGCAAAATTCGGGGCAAAGGTAGCCATGACAGAGACTGGTGGGATACGTACTCTAGGTTCTGCATAGACCCGCCGGGACCCAGCTCTGGAAAAAAAGAATATTTCCAGGAATTAATGCTCATAAGGTTAACCCAAACATGTTCGCACACAAGTTTTAAATAAAGACCAGCATGGCGTTTATAACTGATGAAGTCTTTCCGGTGGTGTTTGTTTCAAGATTCAATTTTGGAAAAAAAAAAAAACTAAAAAAGACGCCGGCCCCCGAATTATCTCGTAGATCAAAAACTGGAAGCCTGACAAATATACGAGATCTAACTTCTCCCAAAGTTTCTTTTTAGATCGCCGTATGTTGAAGGCGGAGATACAAAACGTATCCCTCAATTGTCTGGTTAACTAACTGAATCGTAAATTCGTTATTCCCATCCCTCCAAGGAGCACCCGCCGGGTGTGAATATTAGTTTTAAATAAAACGTTAACCCCAATTGTGCCCTAAAGCGCCGTATGTTGAAGGAGGCGATACACAATGCATCCCTCAATTGTCTGGTCAACTAAACTGAATTTTGCAAATTCGGGCATCCCACCCTTCCAGGTTGCACCCGCCGGGTGATTTAAAGTTTAAAAGTTAACCCCAAATGTTCCTAACCCCACTTCTTTGTAAAAGATCGCCGGGGAGGAAATACAAAGATCGTGAATTGCAAATCAGTCAATATAACCACCCAAAGGTACCACCGCCGGGTTTTATATGCAATGTCAAACCAATTGTACCTGCCCCAGACCTCTTTGTAAAAAGGGCGCCGGGAGGGAAAGAGTAAACAAACAAACGGCATTGTTTCAATGGCTTATTAAAGATTTCAGCATATCTTTCACCTGTCCAAAAGAATTAAGAATAACTTCTTAATCCTCATAAAGATGAAGCATATCTTTATTAAAGATGAAGTCTTTCAAGTATCCCTTTACACTGGAGACACTAGTAAGATTCAGGCATCTTTTTATCCATAAAAAGTCTAAGCCTATCTTAATCTCTAATCCGGCTTCTCCCAGAAGCCCTCATAGATCGCCGTCTTGAAGGCCGTGATACCCTATTGTATCAATCAATTGTTTGGCAAATTATCTCGAATCGCAAATCCGTTAATATAACCACCCGAAGGTACAACCGCCGGGTTTTATATGCAATGTCAAACCAATTATACCTGCCCCAGACCTCTTTGTAAAAAGGTCGCCGGGAGGTAAAGACCAAACAAACAGACAGCATTGTTTCAATGGCTTTGAAAAGCAGAGAAAACCAAGTCCAACAGGTGTCAGCCTGATCACCTAGAAAACTGTGTGGAGCCCCCCTCGACGGGAATAAACCAGGAAGCCTGATCCCAGGCTCGACCATAGAAAACGCAGTTTCTGATGAGCCCTCAAGCTACCAAACTCGTCGGGGTAACTTACCTATTTTAGCCACCCTGACTAAAACTCGGTAAACAAAAACGGTGTCCTCGGAGCAACGAGAAAAACGCCGGAAAGGTAACCCACACTAAACTATACATTACAGGAGGGCGTAATGCATAAAGCAATGAATAACACAGGAAGCCTGATCCCAGGCTCGACCACAGAAAACGCAGTTTCTTATGAGCCCTCAAGCGACCAAACTCGTCGGGGTAACTTACCTATTTTGAGCCATCCTGACTAAAACTCGGTAAACAAAAACGGTGTTCTCGGAGCAACGAGAAAAAATGCCGGAAAGGTAACCCACACCAAACGAGACATTTTAACACATTTTATACAAAGGGTGTGCGCAAAAATAGGGATACCTGAACAGGAGGGCGTAATGCATAAAGCAAAAACCGGGGCAAAGGTAGCCATGACAGAGACTGGTGGGAAACTTACTCCAGGTTCTGCATAGACCCGCCGGGACCCAGCTCTGGAAAAAAAGAAAATTTCCAGGAATTAATGCTCATAAGGTTAACCCAAACATGTTCGCACACAAGTGTTAAATAACCCGCCGGGTAACGAGACGTAATACTCAACGACTACAGCTCGCTACGCGGTGGGGTTTCCTAAGTAAAAGATTTCAGAATATCTTAATTTGTCCAAAAGATTTATGAATACCCTCTGACATAATATATAAAGACCAGCATGGCGTTTATAACTGATTAAGTCTTTCCGGTGGTGTTTGTTTCAAGATTCAATTTTGGAAAAAAAAAACTAAATAAGACGCCGGTCCCCGAATAATCTCGTAGATCAAAAACTGGGAAGCCTGACAAATATACGAGATCTAACTTCTCCCGAAGTATCTTTTTAGATCGCCGTATGTTGAAGGCGGCGATACAAAACGTATCCCTCAATTGTCTGGTTAACTAACCGAATTGTAAATTCGTAATTCCCACCCTTCCAGGGAGCACCCGCCGGGTGTGAATATTAGTTTAAAAAAAAAACGTTAACCCCAATTGCGCCGTAAGCTGAAGGCGGCGATACAAAACGTATCCCTCAATTGTCTGGTTAACTAACTGAATAGTAAATTCGTGATTCCCACCCTTCCAGGGAGCACCCGCCGGGTGTGAACATTAGTTTAAAAAACGTTAACCCCAATTGTGCCTTAAATTGCCGTATGTTGAAGGAGGCGATACACAATGCATCCCTCAATTGTCTGGTCAACTAAACCGAATTTTGTAAATTCGGTCATCCCACCCTACCAGGTTGCACCCGCCGGGTGATTTAAAGTTTAAAAGTTAACCCCAATTGTTCCTAACCCCACATCTTTGTAAAAGATCGCCGGGGAGGAAATACAACAACAGCATAGTTTTATATTGGCTTTGCAAAACCGAAAAAACTACAAACAACACGTGTCCGTATGAACACTGTTAGATGGGTACAGCCAACCTGCCGGGAATCAGAAGGAGCCTGAAACAGGCACCCCAGAGACGAAGTCCTGGGGAGCCACAGACACCCACTTGCCGGGGAAACAAGCCCAGCCCAGGACACTCCTGCTACGCATATCCTAACCTTACTCGATACATCCCGGAGTAAACAAATGAGAAAAACTCACTAGGGACGCAGCAAATGCGGAACCAGCGGAGCGTGGAGAGACACGTCCGGGCCGGCTGACCGCAGAGCAGAGAAGGAAGAATGACGCCTGAATCAGCATCTGGTCAAAGATCCACACAAGTACATCCACGATATGATATTGGATAGTTATTCTTATTTTCTTTTTGTTTTTTATTTTTTACGAAGTTTTTTCGTAGTGGGAACCCAATTCATAATGACTGAAGCCATGAGTGAGGTCGCGTGTGCTCATGATGAAGGCTCCTCAGATTTTAAATGCTCTGCGCGGTAGATTCAAACTACGGCGGATTAGTGTTTGAAGAGGATGCCTTATGTAATAGGCATGTTCGTCAATGATGGAGGGGCCACTAATAAATACTATTGTACCTAGCACAAGCCGTGGCAAAATAGAATCGAGATAATGCAGGAGTAACTCCTGACCACTCTGGTCTTTATAAGTACTTTGATGAATTTCTTGCAGTTTGGTCTACCCCGGATAAATTCTTCAGATGCACGATCGAGGCTCCACTACGTCTGACTGCAGATTTGTTGGCCGTGGGAGGGTTGTCCTGTCGTGACTGGGTTAGCACAGTTTAACTCGAGTACTTGGGTGTAGGACCTTAAATACTATTGTACCTAGCACAAGCCGTGGCAAAATAGAATCGAGCTAACGCAGGAGTAACTCCTGACCACTCTGGTCTTTATAAGTACTTTGATGAATTTCTTGCAGTTTGGTCTATCCCGGATAAAGCTTTAATACACTGGGTAGTTGCTGTTATCCACAATAGCATCGGGTTTGGGGTAGGCGAGAATATTAGATTACTTCACCTGGAAGGCTATAATAAACTAGCTTGTTGATACCCACTCAAAATAATTAGTTATTCGTGGGTGGCTAGTCTCGGAATTGTATCTTCGCACTGCGGTCAACTGAATCAATTCTTCAACTGTGCCCTCGATCTTTGAATCTGTTCCTTTACCACTGGTGTCCAGAACAGTTCTAAACTGAGATGTCAATCCTAAAATCTTCCGCCATAGTCATACCGTTTCTCAGTGCCTCGGTGGTGGTGTGGTTGAGCATCAGAAAGGCGCCTAGGGGTAGGATGTTGTAGGGCGGTTGGCTCCTTGTGGCTTGGAGAGGGGTGGTATACTTACTTACTTTATAGTGCCATTTTCTTGATTGATTTCTCTTCTTCGCTTTTCTTCTTCTGTTGGACTTTGGAATTGGTTATGTTGATGAATAAGTTTTTCCCTGGTGTTGGAGGGCGTGTCATCTCGATGGTAGTAACTCGTATTGGCTGGGGGCGGTTGTGGCCTTTTTAACTCTGGGGTGGGGTGATATAGTTACATATGTCTTCTGGTTTGGTCTGGGGCTGCTTATGTGTTTTACAGGCTGGAGGAAACTCCCGGATCACCTACATCAAGAAACCAAAATCCTCAAAGTCAAAGACCATCTGGACATGAGAGGCACTCAATTCCTGGCAGCAGCCTCCACGAACCAAGACCACCCACTAAACTACATGGCAACACACCCACAGACACCAAGAAATATCAAAACAACACCCAGCACACGGTATCACACACAATTATTGTCCTCTCTCCCTCCCTGCCCACCCCGAACCAACTTCCAGAAGCACATCCATACTCATATCTCTCACCAATCCATCCACTCACTCACAGACAACACGCAGCTGCATGCACGACCTCCCGAAATCCATCCTTCCCAATCCTCCCTTCCTCGCGAGGACAGAGTCCACCTGGCCAGGCTGAGATGCAGACACCATCCAGCTCTCCTGAGCTATCAGAAGAGACTGGATGACTCCGTTGTCGACGCCTGCCAGGGATGTAACACAGCACCCCATACCATTAAACACATCATAGAAGACTGCATTTCACACAACCACTTACGCCAACAACACAATCTACACTCAATGAGAGCTCTGTGGGAAAGCCCGATCGTGGCCATGGCCTTTCTCAGGGACTCGGGGCTGTTCGGCCAGGCAGCTTAGGGAACAACAACAACAACAGGCTGGAGGTAGATGGAGTGGACAGTGGTTGCAAGTTTGTAGATTTGGGATGTTGCAGGGGAAGTGTAATCGGCGAGAACTGATCACATATTATTTTCTGCCCTGCAGAGGTATATAATTGTTTGCCCTTGAGTCGACGTTCTCTCTGATGCGAGGGGAGGTGTGGTAGAGAGAGAAAACGGCTTGGTGGTGGTGAATGCTTGGGTAACTGTTTCTCTGTTATTGGTAGAGGTGTTGGCTGTGGTGGTGGTGTGGCAACATTGTTGGTGGACATGGTGGTGGTGGTGAAGGTAAAGGTGGAGGTCTCGGTATGGTGGCTGTGGTGGTGGTGAGCTTTCCCATTATTTCAATGTTGGCTGTGGTGGTAGTGTTGGTGATGGTGGTGGTGGGGATCTCGGTATGTTGGCTGTGGTGATGAGAATGCTTTTCTGTTATTTCACTTCCTTCTTCCCTATCAAAGCCACGACCTCGTGGCTGGAGATGGGAATTTTTTTTTTTTTTTTATATGTCTCCGACTGTAGAAGTTTTTGGCTGTTTGGCCAACAGCTTGCGGATAGTGATGATGTCCTTAGTAAATCCCACGGGATTGTGGATAGCAAAGTATTTCCTAATACTTAAGGGAAGGATCCTTAAGAGCACACAGAACACCTGTTGCTGTTGTTGCTCATAAGTGTACAGAGGGTAACCAGCTTTTACCTGTTGGGTCACTATTCCCAAGGTACTGTCTAGGTTCCCTCCGTACTTGATTTCGTTGATTTTGTTGAAGGCTGCAACGGGGCCTAGTGATGGCTGCACAGCGTCTATCACAATAGTCCGGAAGTTTTCCCAAGTCATATCTGGGGTTACTTGCGCGGATACCAGGGACACGGCCATTCCCAGGTGAATTAATAAGCCAGAGATCTTCTCTCGATCTGTCTGGTATGCCAGGCTTAGTACCGGGCTGACCATGTCTAGGTACGTGCGAATATCATAATTTTCCGCCTCATACTTGGGTATGGGGATGTGTGAACGTGAATTCATGATGATGTATGTGCACTCTATCTCTTTCCTGATTACTGTGTCAAACAACTTCCTTCCCAAATCAAGAACCACCAGCTGCCGCCAATATTATGCCAGGTTTTTACTGGGGTTTAATTGGTTTTGATTAAGTGGGTTCTTCCTAACTGGAGAAGTCTTTTTGTTTTACCACAGACACAGAAAGAGAATAGAGGGTAATTATCACAAGACGTGCATTCATATTCCGTTTATTTGCACAAGAATATCGCATACGTAAAGCTAGAACAATAATGGTCCAGAACAATTCTTCAGATGCACGATCGAGGCTCCACTACGTCTGACTGCAGATCTGTTGGCCGTGGGGGGGTTGTCCTGTCGTGACTGGGTTAGCACAGTTTAACTCGAGTACTTGGGTGTAGGACCTTAAATACTATTGTACCTAGCACAAGCCGTGGCAAATTAGAATCGAGCTAACGCAGGAGTAACTCCTGACCACTCTGGTCTTTATAAGTCTATCTATCTATTCTATTGCCTGACGCCGTGATCCCCGAAGGGGTGGCCACGAACGAACCGCCCTCATGCACCTCTGTCCCCGGTCAGTCGACGCCCCTCCCCCCAACCAGCACTGCCTTCATTCATATACTTCCTCACTCCATCCTTCCACCTCTCTTTCGGTCTACCTCTCCCTCTCTGTCCCTCCACCTCACTCTCGTACACCCTCTTAGTCATTCTCTCGCTTTCCATACGTTCCATATGGCCGAACCATCTCAAGTTGTTCCTTTTCACACTTTCCAGCACATCTACCTCCACACTACACCTCCTTCTTACTTCCTCATTAGTCTGTCTATCCCTCCATGTAACTCCGCACGCACTACTTAAGTAATTCATTTCCACTGCTCTCACTCTTGGTCTGAGTCTCTCAACCAACGTCCATGCTTCGCTTCTGTAAGTCAGTGTCGGGATTACCACACTGTCATGCAAGGACTTTTTCACTTTCATACTGACCACCCTATTTCTTGTTACTGCTTTCAGCGTTCCTACAACCCTCTTCCCCTGTTGTAGGCTACCCTCTCCCGCACGTCTTCATCCATAGTCCCATCTTTACTCAACACACTGCCCAGATACTTAAAAGAGTTGACGATCTCCATAGCCTGACCATTCAAGTTCACCTCACACTCTGTGACTTCACCCCTTTCGAAGACCATAACCTTGCTCTTCCCCGCATTTACCTTCAAATTCCGTTTTTCGCACACTGTTCCAAACTCATTTACCAGACCCTGCAACTCCCATTCATTATCACTCATCAGAACTGTATCATCCGCAAACAGCAGTATAGGTAGCTTCCACTCAATTCCCTCCCTTTTCAGCGATACACCAACATCCACTGCACTTGATAGTATTTCTTTCATGACTCCATCCATATATACAGTAAACAACCACGGGGACATCACACACCCCTGTTTCAAACCAACATTCAGGTCAAAGAACTCGCTCTGCTCACTCTCCACACGTACTGCCGCCTTTGCACCCTCATACATGTTCTTCACTGCTTTCAGCAACTTGCCATCTACGCCGTATATTCTAAGTACTTTCCACAAACCTTCTCTATCCACTCTGTCATAGGCCTTCTCCAAGTCCACAAAGCCAACATACACCTTTTGTTTCTTCTCCAGATATTTCTCCACAACACAATTCAGGGTAAAAATCTGATCTACACATCCTCTTCCCTTCCTAAAACCTCCCTGCTTGCTGCCTATCCATTTCTACGTTCTCACTCTCACTCTCTCAATCACTACCCTACTGTATACCTTCCCTACTACGCTTAGAAGACATATTCCTCGGTGGTTACCACACACTCCTCTTTCCCCTTTGCCCTTATATAGGGGGACTATTATGCCAGTCTTCCAGTCATCGGATGCACTCCCCTTCTCCCATGCTAGTTTGCACATTTTCCATACCCATTCTATCACTATCTTACCACCATACCTCAACATTTCCCCACACACTCCATGTGTTCCTGGTGCTTTCCCCAACTTCACTCTTTTCATGGCTTCCCACACTTCTGACCTCCTGATCCCCACCTCCTCCTCCACTACTTCTCTTCTTCTCCCTCCCATACCATATCCAGCTATGTTTGCTGGCTCTTCATTCCTTACATTTAGCAACTCATTGAAGTACTCCCTCCATCTTTCGACTCTCTCTTGCTTTTCGGCTAGCATTCTCCCATTCTTATCTTTCACACCCTTACTGTTCCCCTTGCTACCTTCCCTAACTTTCTTGACTTCTTTTCAGAACAGTTTCTTACTCTCCCTCCATTTTACACTCAGATTCCTTCCAAATTCCTCATCTACTCTTCTCTTACTTTCCTTCACTACTCTCTTCACCACCCTCTTACTCTCCACGTACCTCGCTCGTTTCTGTCTCTCGAAATCTTTATTCCCTCTACTACCCAACCACTCTCTATATGCTTTCTTCTTTGCTTCCACAGCTATTCTTACCTCTTCTGTCCACCATGCTGTACCTTTCACTCCCCTCCCTCTTCTCCTCACTCCACACACCTCCTCACATGCTGCACAGATCTCATCCTTAAACACCTTGCTCATCTCCTCCACTTCCTCCATAACTTCCAGGTCGAACCCACCTAGTCGTCTTTCCACTGCTCTCCTGTACTCCTCCCTGACTTCCTCCTCCTGCAACCTCTCCACCCTCCTCACCATTCCACCCTCCTCTCGCCTCCCTCCAGCTCTCCTCACCCACTTCTTTTGTATCCTAACCTTAGCTACCACTACATAATGATCAGACAGACCCCCTCCAATACCCCTATACACCCTAGCATCTATCACAGATTTCTTCATTCGTTCATCCACACATACATAATCAATCAATGACTTTCGTTCCACCACTGTCTCATCCTCCATCGTCCACACCCATTTCCACGTGCACCTGTGGATCATTCTGTGCCAGAAGAAGGTGTTGGCTATCCACAGCCTCCTCCCCACACATACGTCCACAAGTGCACTACCATTCCCATTCACCTCTGATGGTACCCCCCACCCTCCCACCACTCCCTCAACTTTCCTATCACCCACCTTACCATTCATATCCCCAATCAGAAATATTCTTTTGTTCTTGTCAAACTTCTCCAGGCATGCCTCCACATTCATCCAGAACTCCTCTTTCTTTCTTTCAAGTTTATCCTCTGTCGGGGCATACACACACACAATCACCCACGTTTGTATTCCTACTTTCATTCTCACCCACACAATCCTTGAACCACCCACAGACCCATACTCTCTTACATATTCCTTCCATTTGCTACTTACAAACAAACACGCAGCTCGCGGCTCGCTTTGTGTAGTGACTAGCGTCTCGGACTTCCACCCAGAAGGCCCGGGTTCGCGCCCACGCTCGGCGCATTAAAGATTTTTCACAAGCACTGAGTCGTTACTATCCCTCATGAGCAAAGGGATGGGGTAGTAGTACAGGACCCCAATGGAAATACGCCTAATCGGCCTTATTGAGCTATCCTTAGCTAGCTTAGCATGCGCTAGCTTTAAGAACTATTATTATTATTATTATTATTACCTTCTCTCTCTGTTCCTTCACGCACTCCAGCACACACACCCATTCCACACTCCCACTCTCTCACATCTGAACCATTCCATTTGGTCTCTGTCATTCCACATACATCCAGCCTGGCATTCACTAGCACTTCCAGAACCTCTCTCTCTTTTGTGCCATCATGCATGCCATTAACATTCCATGTAGCCATTCTCAGAATGTCCGAAGGAATGCCCTTAGTCGGTCGTGGTTCGTCAACATAGGTTCCGTCCGCATCCGAGGCTGTTCGTTCGTTTTTCTTTGCTTAGGTATTTTTTCCGGGTGGGGGTCGCAAGCCCACCGACCCAACCTCTTTAGTCGCCTCTTACGACACGCAGAACGCACGTGGGGCATATTCTATTCCCTTACCGCCAGGGGGGGTAAGTACTTTGATGAATTTCTTGCAGTTTGGTCTATCCCGGATAAAGCTTTAATACACTGGGTAGTTTGCTGTTATCCACAATAGCACCGGGTTTGGGGTAGGCGAGAATATTAGATTACTTCACTTGGAAGGCTCTAATAAACTAGCTTGTTGATACCCACTCAAAATAATTAGTTATTCGTGGGTGGCTAGTCTCGGAATTTTGTCTTCGCACTGCGGTCAACTGAATCAATTCTTCAACTGTGCCCTCAATCTTCGAATCTGTTCCTTTACCCCTGGTGTCCAGAACAGCTCTAAACTGAGATGTCAATCCTAAAATCTTCCGCCATAGTCATACCGTTTCTCAGTGCCTCGGTGGTGGTGTGGTTGAGCATCAGAAAGGCGCCTAGGGGTAGGATGTTGTAGGGGGGTTAGCTCCTTGTGGCTTGGAGAGGGATGGGATACTTTATAGTGCCATTTTCTTGATTGATTTCTCTTCTTCGCTTTTCTTCTTCTGTTGGACTTTGGAATTGGTTATGTTGATGAATAAGTTTTTCCCTGGTGATGGAGGGCGTGTCATCTCGATGGTAGTAACTCGTGTTGGCTGGGGGTGGTTGTGGCCTTTTTAACTCTGGGGTGGGGTGATATAGTTACATTTGTCTTCTGGTTTGTGTTACAATATTGGTAATAATATTGTAAGCTAAATATATAATCTACAGGCGAGCCGATATCAAGGCATGGCTTCCTAAACCTCCCTTGACGACAAGAGGGGTGTAACCAGACTCCCCCAATATATGTGAACCCCTATCCAGTGTGTCTCATTAAGAACCCGATATATATACCCATATCAACATGGTGGCAGCTGGGTAAGCAGTGTACGTGTGAATGAAGTACTGCTGACTAAGTTCTACAGCTGAAATAGTGAGTTATCCTTGGATTTAACATCAAAAAGTCGAAAGATATGAGTGACGTCATGGCATCCACTTCACAGCCTTTATTCGTCTGCAAGTCAGAGATTGAGCAAGCAGTGGCATGGAGGCGTTACAAGAAGAAACTCGATCTTTACATCATTGGCAACGGTCTGAAGGGTAAGAGTGATGATATTAAAATAGCGAAATTGTTGACTGGAGGTGACATTCTGCTAGATATCTACGAATCTTTTGGCATAGAAGATGAATCTGCCCTGACTTATGCAACATTAATTGGGAAATTTGACAAGCATTTTTCACCAAGAGATGAGCAGCTGATGGCGAGGTACAACTTTCATGATAGCATGCAAAGGAAAGATGAATCCTTGGAATCTTTTATCACTAGGCTGAAGACTTTGGTAAGACACTGTGGATATGGAGAACTTCAAGATGAACTTCTGAGGGATAAAATTGTTTTTGGTTGCCAAGAGGATACACTTCGGGAAAAATTCTTTAGGGAGGATAGCCTAACTCTAGATGTTGTACTTAAGATGTGTACTGCCTATGAAACTTCAAGGAGATCAATGACAGCATTTCGAAGTGACAAGCAGGAGTCTCTACACAAACTCAGTGCAAAACCCAAGAAGAAGAGTAATCCACAAACAACAAAGACTAAGCCTAACCTCACGCAGTGCGACTGGTGTGGTTTAGCACATTATTGGGGTAAGAAGAACTGTCCTGCAACTGATGCCAAATGTCATAAATGCAAGAAAACGGGACACTATGCCAAGAAATGTCAAAGTAATGCAGCGACCGGCGGAGCACCAAGAAGCGCAGCGACAGGAGGCAAAAAGAAGACATCGCGGTAGAAGATGGAGACACAGAAGAAAGCGACGACTCAGTAGATAACTCAAGAGGACGGGAATACATCATGAACGTATCGACCGGATCCAGAGGAAAACACATAATGGCTAATCTCATGGTCAACGGTAATAAAGTGAAGTTCCAGATCGACAGCGGGGCAAGTGTGAATGCCATTCCAAGTCATCTGGTACCGGACGCAGAGCTACAGCCGTGTGAGTCAACTCTTCAAATGTGGAACTCTACTACAATTCAGCCGTTGGGAAAGTGTAGGATTGATGTCCGCAACTGCAAGCAACCACAAAGGTACTATTCTGTTGAGTTTGTTGTTGTAAAACAGGTTGTTACACCAATTCTTGGTAAGCCAGCATCTGAGAAGATGGGATTCATCACAGTTAACTATGAAAACATCTATGCAATGAAGTAGAGTACCATTGAGCATCAAGTCGAAGGTTAAAGAGAAACTGGAGCAGTTGGAGCAGGAAAATGTCATTACTAAGGTCGACGAGCCTACAGAATGGGTAAGTCGAATGGTAGCAGGAACCAAGAAGTCGAGGGATCTGAGAATTTGCATTGACCCTCAAGCTCTGAACAAAGCACTCATAAGAGAGATGCACCCTCTACCGGTAATCGACGACATTCTGCCTGACCTTGCAAAAGCCAAAGTTTTCTCCAAGCTTGACCTCAAGAATGGCTACTGGCACTGTGTGTTGGATGAAGAATCACGCAAGCTGACAACATTTCAAACACCGTATGGGAGATACAGGTGGAACAGACTTCCTTTTGGTCTGGCTGTAAGCAGCGAAATTTTTCAGAAGAAGCTACAACTGGTTTTGGATGATCTACAAGGCGTAATTTGTGTTGCTGATGACATTTTGGTCTTTGGAGTTGGTGACACTGATGAAGAAGCTGCAAGGGATCATGACTCAAAGCTGAGAAACCTACTGGACAGATGCCGAGCAAAGGGTCTGAGGCTGAACAGAGCAAAGACTGAGCTTGGTAGTACAGAAATCACATTTCTAGGTCACAAGATCTCGCGGGATGGTCTGATGGCTGACCCAAAGAAGATTGAAGCAATCGTGAAGATGCAAGCACCAGAGGATGTGACTGCAGTACGACAACTGTCTGGAATGGTGAACTACTTGAGTAAATTTGTACCCAGTCTATCGGATGTCATGGAGCCTATGAGGAAGCTGACCCATAAGGACACCGAGTGGAAGTGGACAAGAGAACACGATGAGGCGTTCAAGAGGATCAAGAAGATGATGACCCAAACACCCATCTTACAGTACTACAACCCAGAGCAAAAGTTGGAGATTCAATGTGATGCATCTCAAAAAGGTTTAGGAGCAGCGTTACTTCACGAGGGTAAACCAATCGCATTTGCAAGTCGAGCACTGACTGACACGGAGACACGATATGCGCAGATAGAGAAGGAGACTTTGGCAATCGTCTTTGCACTGAACAAGTTTCATCAGTATTGTTTTGGGAGGAAGACGACAATCCAGAGCGACCATAAACCTCTAGAAGCTATCCAAAATAAGCCGTTGTCAAGTGTACCAAAACGACTGCAAGGGATGTTGATGAGGATACTACAGTATCTATCTATCTATCTATTGCCTGACGCCGTGATCCCCGAAGGGGTGGCCACGAACGAACCGCCCCATGCACCTCTGTCCCCAGTCAGTCGACGCCCCTCCCCCCAACCAGCACTGCCTTCATTCATGTAGTTCCTCACTCCATCCTTCCACCTCATATTCGGTCTACCTCTCCCCCTCTGTCCCTCCACCTCGCTCTCGTACACCCTCTTAGTCATTCTCTCGCTTTCCATACGTTCCATATGGCCGAACCATCTCAAGTTGTTCCTTTTCACACTTTCCAGCACATCTACCTCCACACCACACCTCCTTCTTACTTCCTCATTAGTCTGTCTATCCCTCCATGTAATTCCGCACGCACTCCTTAAGTAATTCATTTCCACTGCTCTCACTCTTGGTCTGAGTCTCTCAACCAACGTCCATGCTTCGCTTCCGTAAGTCAGTGTCGGGATTACCACACTGTCATGCAAGGACTTCTTCACTTCCATACTGACCACCCTATTTCTTGTTACTGCTTTTAGCGTTCCTACAACCCTCTTCCCCTGTTGTACCCTCTCCCGCACCTCTTCATCCATAGTCCCATCTTTACTCAACACACTGCCCAGATACTTAAAAGAGTTGACGATCTCCATAGCCTGACCGTTCAGCTTCACCTCACACTCTGTGACTTCACCCCTTTCGAAGACCATAACCTTGCTCTTCCCCGTATTTACCTTCAAATTCCGTTTTTCGCACACTGTTCCAAACTCATTTACCAGACCCTGCAACTCCCATTCATTATCACTCATCAGAACTGTATCATCCGCAAACAGCAGTATAGGTAGCTTCCACTCAATTCCCTCCCTTTTCAGCGATACACCAACATCCACTGCTCTTGATAGTATTTCTTTCATAACTCCATCCATATATACAGTAAACAACCACGGGGACATCACACACCCCTGTTTCAAACCAACATTCAGGTCAAAGAACTCGCTCTGCTCACTCTCCACACGTACTGCCGCCTTTGCACCCTCATACATGCTCTTCACTGCTTTCAGCAACTTGCCCTCTACTCCGTATATTCTAAGTACTTTCCACAAACCTTCTCTATCCACTCTGTCATAGGCCTTCTCCAAGTCCATAAAGGCAACATACACCTTTTGTTTCTTCTCCAGATACTTCTCCACAACACAATTCAGGGTAAAAATCTGATCTACACATCCTCTTCCCTTCCTAAAACCTCCCTGCTTGCTGCCTATCCATTTCTCCGTTCTCACTCTCACTCTCTCAATCACTACCCTACTGTATACCTTCCCTACTATGCTTAGAAGACATATTCCTCGGTGGTTACCACACACTCCTCTTTCCCCTTTGCCCTTATATAGGGGGACTATTATGCCAGTCTTCCAGTCATCGGGTGCACTCCCCTTCTCCCATGCTAGTTTGCACATTTTCCATACCCATTCTATCACTATCTCACCACCATACCTCAACATTTCCCCACACACTCCATCTGTTCCTGGTGCTTTCCCCAACTTCACTCTTTTCATGGCTTCCCACACTTCTGACCTCCTGATCCCCACCTCCTCCTCCACTACTTCTCTTCTTCTCCCTCCCATACCATATCCAGCTATGTTTGCTGGCTCTTCATTCCTTTCATTTAGCAACTCACTGAAGTACTCCCTCCATCTTTCGACTCTCTCTTGCTTCTCGGCTAGCATTCTCCCATTCTTATCTTGCACACCCTTAATGTTTCCCTTGCTACCTTCCCTAACTTTCTTGACTTCTTTCCAGAACAGTTTCTTACTCTCCCTCCATTTTACACTCAGATTCCTTCCAAATTCCTCATCTTACTCTTCTCTTACTTTCCTTCACTACTCTCTTCACCACCCTCTTACTCTCCACGTACCTCGCTCGTTTCTGTCTCTCGGAATCTTCATTCCCTCTACTACCCAACCACTCTCTATATGCTTTCTTCTTTCCTTCCACAGCTATTCTTACCTCTTCTGTCCACCATGCTGTACCTTTCACTCCCCTCCCTCTTCTCCTCACTCCACACACCTCCTCACATGCTGCACAGATCTCATCCTTAAACACCTTGCTCATCTCCTCCACTTCCTCCATAACTTCCATACTACAGTATGATGTCGAGATTGTTCACAAGAAGGGCAAAGAAATGTATCTAGCCGACACTCTATCAAGTGCTTATCTGCAAAACACAAGAGATATGCAGGAAGAGGTGTTTGAACAGATCAACATGACAGACTACGTACCCATCCAAAGTGAACGATTGCAAGAAATCCGTCGAGCAACTGAGGAAGATGAAGCATTGCAACTATTGAAGGAGATAATTCTCAAAGGATGGCCAGAAGACAAGAGTGAAGTAGAGACCATACTGAAACCATACTTTAATGTACGAGCAGAACTGTCATTTCAAGATGGATTGATCTTCAAGGGATAACGTGTTGTAATTCCTACCAGTCTACGTCAGAAGATGAAGTCCGCTATACATTCGTCACATATGGGAGTTGAAGGTTGTCTACGACGTGCAAGGGAATGTTTGTTTTGGCCAGGAATGAATGCAGAGATGAAGCAATTCATTTCAGAGTGTGAAATTTGTAACACATACTCTACAGCTCAACAAAAAGAACCTCTGATGACTCATGAGCAAACCAGCCGACCATGGGAGAAAGTAGGTGTAGACCTTATGACAATCAAGAGTCACAACTATCTTGTTACAGTGGACTATTTCAGTAATTTCTGGGAAGTTGACTACCTGGAAAGCACTAAGTCAAGCGCTGTTATCAGGAAGTTGAAGGCGCACTTTGCAAGATATGGACTGCCAAATGTACTAGTTAGTGACAATGGTCCGCAGTTCAGCAGTGAAGAATTTCAAGAATTCGCGGAGAAGTATGACTTTGAACATCGAACGAGCAGCCCACATCATCCCCAGTCTAACGGTAAAGCAGAATCAGCGGTCAAGACGGCGAAGAAACTAATCAAGAAAGCTGTCGAGAGTGGTGAAGATCCGTTTTTGGCGATTCTAGACTACAGAAATACGCCTATGCAAGATTTGGAAGAGAGTCCAGCGCAACTCAACTTTGGTCGACGTACGAGGACGTTACTGCCGACTACTAGCAAGTTGTTGGAGCCGAAAGGAATTATGTTGGAGCGAGTGAAGCGGAAGAAGATGCTGAAAGATCTCAAAAGCAAGAAGTACTACGACAAAGGTTCGAGAGTTTTGGAACCATTGGTTGAAGGTGACGTGGTGCGAATCAAGCCAACATCACTAGGCAAGAAGAAGTGGGAACGAGGAGTTGTAACCAGGAGATTAGACGAGCGATCGTATGAAGTGGAGACAGAAAATGGAGCGATAAGACGAAATAGAGGTCATTTACGGATGACAAGTGAAAACGCTGACATAAGAAATAATGGAAAAGTCACTAATACAGACAACATACTCATAGTCAGATCTTTTTTTTTTTTTCTTTTTTTTTTTTTTTTTCCTTTTTTTTTTTTTTTTATTTTTTTTTTTTTCTTTTTTTTCCCTTTT
>JBAKBP010012132.1:0-69067 GCA_037953745.1 Lithodes maja | reverse complement strand
GGATCCAAGGCCGCAAAACAGCACTTTGATATGACACCCCTGCTGTAAAATTTTTGACCCTTGGAACATGATAAGGGAAGTGTTGGACATCTGAAAAGTGAATTTGGACACTTGGTTCGGATTGCGCAACGTGAGGACACTCAATTTTACGAAGTTAAGACAGGAATTTTAAAAGCGGAAAATTTTGAGGTTGAGGAAATTCAATGCATCATATCTCCTTACTGTGACACTTTATTGCAACAAATGACCACTCATTTTTTTTCGTCATGATGTCAGCTACAGAATGATAGGTAAATAATATTGATTGGGTGAACTAGAAGGTCACCAGAGGTCAAAAGATCTCGAAAATCATGTCTCACCTAAAATTTTGTATTTTTATCAAAGAAATGGGTTTAAGAATATATTCTAGTATGATTTATGAAGAAATTATAGTTCTACCCAACTTTTTACACCTTTATAATGTTTTATATGAGTGGGATATGCTTGTGGAGTAGGAATATAAGGCAGTACTATGCATTTATTTGTATAATCCAATTTGAAGAAATTACTAACGATACACTTTTCTTGTCCGACAGGTGATACTGCTGCTTCCTTGACATCCACGATGGATCCTGTGATAACAACAAAGCGCAAGCAGCCCTGTTCAACAATAACTGATTATTCCAGGTGTTTGATATGCCAAAGTACTACTGATGAGCTTGGACGTATGTGTAAATTAACAAGCAGGGGTTTCAATACATTCAAAGATGCAGTAGAAACAAGAAGAGATCATGTGTATTACAGGCTTTGGAATGACCTACAAAATGCTGATGAGTTCCTTAGAAGGCAACCTATGTGTCATGTGAACTGTCGAAGTGATTATACACATAAGAAAAATGTACAGGCAAAACGGTTGAAAACAGAAAATGAAATGACTGGAGAAACATCTAGCACATCGGGTCGAACCAGTAGAACAGGAATTATTGATTATAAGCTTGTGTGTTTCTTGTGTGAAAAAGAACGTGATGGAAAAGGTGATAGGCTGCTGACTGCAGTTGCTAGCTATGAAAGACAGGCATCAATTCACAAGAAAGCTAAGGAACTAAATGACGAAACTGTGTTACTGAAAATTCAAGGGCATGGAGATACATGCTTAGATCTAATTGCCAATGACTTTAGCTATCATCTCAGATGCATGAACAGGTTTATGGCTGCACGTGGCAAACCTAACACTGACAGTGGCAGTTCAGCAGTCATGACCGAGTATGATTCAGCATTTTTAGCGCTTGTGTTGGAGATTTCCCATGGACTTTTGAATGACAAACATGCCTTCTCCATTGATCAGATTTTAAAAAGGTACAATGAACTGTTGTCTCAGTATGACATTGCTACAAAGTCTGGCTATAGAAAAGACATACTGATAAAACGGTTGACAAAACACTTTGGCAGTAGCATTCAGTTTGTCTCTTTAAAGGGTGCATCATGTTTAATGTGTCCATCTTCATTGACTGTGAAGGAGTTGTGTGATCAAGTTGTGGGTCTGAAATCTGAATTAGAGGAATATCAGGTATATAGTGATGATGATGTTGATGATGATCCTAATCCAATGAAAAATGTTGACATTAGCTCATACCCTTTGGCAAAGCATCTAAGAACAGAGGTAAAAGCAGCTGCAAAAAGAATGCATATTGATGTAGACAATGAATTCAGTATTTCGTATGATACTGCCTCAAGACAAATTCCTGTTGAATTGTACAATCATCTAGCATGGTTAATTACTGAAAGTGATGAAAACAAAGGTGACAGTGAGAAAGTTCATCTTAGTGAAAATGACAAAGAAACTGTTCTTATCTTATCTCAAGATATTATTAATTACATTTGTAAACAGCCTACACCTAAGCAGGTAGGATTGGCAATGCATGTTCTAAAAGAAACTCACAGCAAAAATATTGTTACCATGTTAAACAGATTTGGAAATAGCATTAGCTATGCCAGTGCTCAACGTTACTTAACAACGATTGCGAGTGAAGTAACTGAACAGGAAAGAAAAGAAGGTATCTTTATTCCATCCAACATTATACACAGACATTTTGCTCAATATGCCTTTGATAACCTTAACTTTCACTCTGAAACTGATGATGGTAGTCTGGATGCAACTACTAATATTATATATCAATATACAAAGCAGGAGAATATAATTGGGGCTGGGAATGTACCTCTACATAAGACAAGACAGTTAACAGTCAATAAACCCGAGGCGTTTGTCCCTGTTAGCAGCAACCTTACCCTGAAGGACAGAAAAGAGGCAAGATCGTTATGTGGAATAGAACTCATTTCTGATGCCACTGTAGCTAGTAACACTCTGATTGATGAAAATATTGTATGGTTCCTTTTACGGATGTTTCCCACTCAAATGATGACATGTAGAAATGATAGCACTTCATGTACTCCAACTTGGAATACCTTTTTTGAAGTGTATGATGGACAACAGGCACATAAAACAAGTATTGGCTATGGACCACTGTATCCTCAAACTCCAACAAACCCAGATGTTGTCCAGACCTCCCTGGATTATTTCATCTCCCTTAATCTGAAACTGGGACAATCAAAAACTGTTATCACATGTGACCAGGCAATATATGACATTGTAAAAGGCCTGTTGAACAAAAATCCTCTCAGGTATAAAGATGTCATAGTACGATTGGGTGGATTCCACATTGCAATGAATTTTATGGGATCCATCGGGTTCTTTATGAGGGAAAGTGGCATTGAAGACATACTAGCTGTGAGTAATATATGTGGTAGAGGAACAGCTAATAAGGTGATGGCAGGGAAGGACTACTACAAAATGGTTCGTTATCATTCCCTACTCTGTGAGGCGTTCTTTATGCTGAAGCGGGAGGCCTTTGAGCAGTGGTTGTTGCACAATGATGAAGCTGAAGCTCTTGGATTTCTATCTTCACTGTTGGAAAAACTTAGGACAGCTTATGAAACAAAAGACACTGAGAGAATCGTTGTATTTGTTGGTGATGTGATGAAACAATTAGGATTGCTTGAATCACAGTGGAAAGACTGAGAACACATTGGGAGTAACAGCTCAGTTATGGGGAATGTATATTGACATGGTGCTCATTTTGAAGCGCTATATCCATGCTGAAAGAGCTGGTATTTGGAAGCAACACCTGCTGGAGGTGCAGAACATGCTACCGTACACTGTTTCCTCTGGACATACTAAGTACATGTCATGTCTCCCAATCTATTTAAATGAAATGAAAAACCTACCCAACACTGCACCAGAGATACAAAGAGAATTTGAAGCAGGCAATTTTACTGTCCACCAGACAGAAGGTGTGTTCAATGGTGTATGGACAGATCTTGCATTGGAACAAACATACAATAATGAGGGAAAGACTCGCTTATTCAAAGGTATTACTCATGCTGAGGCTGCTCGAGAAAAGTACATAAAAACATTACCATTCTTGACATCTGTCTCTGAGAATGTCAAGAAGATGGTGCACATGGAATCCCCTCACCCAGATCACCATGAAAAGAGGAGTAAAGATGATATAGAAAGGGTTCTGGAAATCAGAAACACTGTAGCAGAAACTATGAGGAATCCGTTTGTTGCAACCCTTGGGACGGATAAGCTGATAAACATTGCAACAGGAGAGACGCTTGAATCTACACAACTAGTCAAAGCTAGAACGATTGGGCTAGAATCAATCAGAGATGCCAGCACCACCAATGCTGCTAAAATTGTTACCCCAAAGATAATGGCATTTGCCAGTCAACAGAAACAAGGCAAAGGAAAGCGACATTGTATGAAGAAGTTAATCAATGTGGAAAACACTGTTACAAGAGCCCTTTGTTTTACACAAGAATTAAGTGATGAGGCAAAGATTGAAGCCTTTAGTTATGAATGGAATGACTATCCCCCATCATTATTTGAGTCAAACAGTACTGCATCTGAGGGATATACCATGCGCAAAGGAACTAAATATGATTTTATTGAAACACTTCAAAAAGAGGTAGCTGATTCATGGAAACCAATGACAGAAATTTCTCAATCTGATTCTGAATCAGTGTATGTTATTGACGCCATGGCATTTATACAACGCTATCGGACACTGGCATCAGAGAGTTTTGGTCAGCTTCAGGAGAGGTACTTGCAGAAGATTCTGGCCATGAAACCAATCGGTTGCTCAGAGGTTCACTTTGTTGGTGACGGGTATGACTTTGGTGAAATGAGCTTAAAGGATGGTGAACGACAGAGGCGGGTGAAGGGAGTTTTGACACCAGAGTATATCCCTGATCATAACATGAAAATACCAGAGTGGAAAGGATTTCTTTCAAACCCACAGAACAAGGCAAACCTACTTTCATATATTTCATCCTCTTGGACCCAGCCATCCTCAGTTCCTGACGGAATTACCCTGATAATAGGAGTTGGTACTAAGGGAATTCGTGTGACCAGTTGCGGTACAACTGTGTTACAGGAACTGTGTTGCCACAATCATGAAGAAGCTGATACCAGGATCTTTTCACATATTGCAAGCTGTCAGAAGAGTAGTGTGTTTATTGTTCATGCAGCTGATACAGATATCATTATGCTTTCTATGTATCATTATCCTCGACTTCCACATGTTGCTAAACTGTGGGTTGAAAAGAACTACATCTTCTTTCCCATTCATGATTTAGTTGATAAACTAGCTAGTACAGTAGAAAAAGATGCACTTGAACTCACAGACACTCTGCTTATTTCATATGTTTTATCAGGCTGTGATTCAGTAAGCTTCCCATTTGGACGAGGTAAAAAAAGAGCGGCAAAAGTAGCAATGCAGCACATAGGTAAAATGACAATGCTGACTAGCTTCTCACATACTAATGTAGGCCTAAGTGACAAGTTGTTTGATGAGGCACGGGACTTTTGGTGTGATTTGTACGGCAAGCCAGGATATTCATCATTGGATGTTACGTGCCCATATATTTGCCTCTAGCAAACAGGATCTCCGCTCTCTTCCTCCAACTGAAGACTCCTTTCATTTTCATGTCCTTAGGAGTCTTTGCCAGATTAGCCTGTACAAACAGGCTAATGTGTGTAATCCAACTCTTCTTGCACCTGAACAGTATGGCAGGTATTTGGACAGTAATGGCAGATTGTTCCCAGTTATGAAGCGCAAAGTTAGTAAACCTGCAACAGCAAAACTAACATTCTGCAAGTGTAGGAAAGGCTGCATTAAAAACTGTCCATGTGCTAAGGCTAGACTGGAGTGCATTATTGCATGCATTTGCAATGGGACTTCCCCAAAATGTGGGCGGCTAACTGAAGATAACGGCGATAGCGATTAGTGCAAAATATAGGTTTAACTGTTAGGTTTGCTACATTTATTATCTTTAGCACATAATGTCTGTTTTACAATAATTTCATATGTATTAATGAAGAATAAAAAGACTTATTTATGTATTAATGAAGAATAAAAAGACTTATTTGACCACTTATTGACATTACATCAATAATTTTCAATGTGTAAATAGGACTGTATACTTTAAAGAATATGTCACTGTCACTAATTCACATGTTTTCATTACATCTCTAAGCAGCAGGCAAAAGTGATGCCTTTTACTTTTAGTTTATTAGTATTTTCTTTTCTAAAATACATCAGTAGGACATACAAGGTTTAATGAAAGTGTTTTTCTAAATTACAATTGAGAAAAATGTATTATACAGATGCTTTGTAAAAAATATATACCAGTTTTGGGGGTGAGACATGATTTTCTTGACCTTTTGACCTCTGGTGACCTTGTAGTTCAACCAATCAATATTATTTACCTATCATTCTGTAGCTGGCATCATGACGAAAAAAATGAGTGGTCATTTGTTGCAATAAAGTGTCACAGTAAGGAGATATGATGCATTGAATTTCCTCAACCTCAACATTTTCCGCTTTTAAAATTCCTGTCTTAACTTCGTAAAATTGAGTGTCCTCACGTTGCGCAATCCGAACCAAGTGTCCAAATTCACTTTTCAGATGTCCAACACTTCCCTTATCATGTTCCAAGGGTCAAAAATTTTACAGCAGGGGTGTCATAATAAAATGCCTTTTTTTGCACTTTTTGGGGTGTGGATCCCAGACTATTAGTGCTGGAGATTCAAGAATGGTTGTTCCGCATCGCTACTAAATTGAAGTCCCTGTCTTTCTGTTGGGTCCCGAGTCATGTTGGTGTGCCTGGCAATGAGCGGGTTGATTTTTTCGCCCGCTCTGCTATTACCTCTCACCGACTCGTGCCACGACGTGTTCCTGCATCTGATTACTTCCCGCGTGTTACTCAATTACTACGTCAGCGCTGGCAGGACGAATGGACCTCCATGAGGGTGTCTGATGTCAAACTGCGTTCTGTCAAACCTTCCGTCCTCCCTTGGAAGTCTTCCTCTCATCGCAATCGTCGATGGGAGACCGCTCTAGCCCGTCTTCGGCTCGGCCACACCAGGCTCACGCATGGTCATTTGATGTCCTGTGATGTCCCCACGCTCTGTCCTTGCTGCCATATTCCAGTGTCTGTCCAGCATCTCCTGATCGACTGTCCGCGTTTCTCCAATGCCCGACGGCAGGCATTCCCCTTCATATCCTCCCTTAATCGCCCCCTTGTCTTAGCCTTTGCTCGGAGAGTCCCCCACTTTCTCCCTCCCACATCTTATGCGGTTTCTCCTCCATACCCGTCTCCTTCAGCTTCTTTAATTAGTGTTTCCTAGTCTTCTTCTCCTCTACTCCGTCGTGCGCCCTGCCCCACAACACCTCCGATGTTTTTTTTTTTTCCACAAAGTTTCTTTTGGTGCCACATAGTCTTTTTAGGCTTGGTGCGAATCCCTATTTTAATAATAATATACTAGTATGAACAATCCAATGACCTGACCTCGTTTACTCTAGTCGCTTTCACAAATCGAGACAGAACCGGTATTATAACTCAATATCCTAATCGGTACAATAAGCTTTACAACTCTGACGAACGAGAGAGACTTGACTTGACTTACGGGGGGAGGGTTGGTTTTCTTGGCCTCCCTTCTCCCTCATGTTTAGCCCCATTAGTTTTCAGATTTTAAGACATTAGGCCCATTAGTTTGACGAATTTAATACCTTTCACCCCAATTTTTTGTCATTATTAGACCTTTCATGCCATTAAGGTGTCGATTATTTTCTGGCGAGCGATAGCTACTCTGTAATTTAGGAAGAATCGGCCTTTGGCCAGGACATTTCTTATTTACCGAAAATTGTACAAATTAATCTAGAAAGGGGATCTTGGGGATTTGTTTTAAGGTTGATGGAGGTCTGGGGAGGAAATTTAAAAATAATATATAAATATATATATATAATAAATATATCAACCAATAATTAATCCCACCCCCCGCCTTAAATAACTTCTATTTACCAGCCCGATGTTTGGGTGAGGGCAAACCATTATATATTTACAATGAGAGTTACATCAATATACAGACTGCACAGATCATATGGTCCCAACGATGTGGTCCGGGCTTAAAACTTACTGGTAGACGATTTTTTTTTTTTTTTTTTTTTTTTTTTCTATATTCCAACTACTCCCTCTCGGGCATAGGCTGAGAGCCTGTACATTCCACCGCTCAACACGGTGAAGCCCGTGAGGTCTTGTTCCAGCCTGGGGAGTGAGACATGTGAAGCATCCATCATGGCTCAAAGCAGCTCCATCTCTGAAGCGGCTGGTTGCTTCGCTCAAGTGCTTCACCGTCTCACCCTCCAGACTCAGACCCTCACTCTCAGAACGCCACCTATTGAGCAGTGAACTCACTAGGCATTGTCCCCCTGTAACATATTTTGAATATGGGAATATTCATACAGTGTTATTTAATCAGGGAACAATGAGGGTATTTTTTTGGCATTTCGGTGGGCTTTGTGGTAATGCACTGATACTAGGTACAGCACAAATTCAATCCCAATAATATCTTCCCATTGACATATCGGGATTTGAACCCGGGTCCATTGGATTACCAATCCAGTGGCATGACCACTCCACCACACCTCCCCTATTTTATTAAATTGTTTATAAATTGTCCCCATTGTTTATAAAACATTGCACCACTTATTAAACTATTTTTAGAAAAATTTAAAGTTGAAATAAAAGGTATAAATCATATAGAACCTATAAATACAATTAAATTATAAGCTCTAAAAGATTTTAATTTATAATCAATAGTTATTATATTTAATAAATAACCCAGGGCACCACCAACAACTCTAATAAATAATGTTAATATTTTAATAGATAAACCCATACAAATTATATAACTCTCAGGAAAAATAATTCAAGATAGTGCTGCACCTCCAAAAATAGCCCCAAATCCTAAAACAACTATAGGATTAGTTATAATAATAGAGCTATCACTCACAGACCTATAGGATCTTAAATTAAAAACTCCTGTTATCCTATAGTAAACTAAACGAAATGTATAACAAACAGTCAATCTTGTAGATACCACATATAAAATAAGATTTACTCCCATATACTAAAGACAGTGGAAGAATGGGGCAGTTAAGAGAGAAAGAGAGAGAGAGAGAGAGAGAGAGAGAGAGAGAGAGAGATACCGGTATAGATAGAGAGCGATTGGTAGATAGGGGTAGATAGATAGAAAAAGAGAGAGTGAGAGAGAGACGTTCCTACCTACCACAAAAGCCCTCGACTATCCTCCGACAGACAAACATACTACCCACCTTATGTTTCCCTATCACCCTTCACCCGCCAACAACCACCCTTATAGGCATAATTCATGATACTGCTGCCGCCCAGACCCAAAACTTTAATTATAATAACACAACTCTCGAGGAACTCCTTATTTTATACAGCTCCTGTCAACTCATTCGCTTCTTAAGGGGACAGTGGCTATTTTGAGGGTCTATTTATTTATATATTCATTATTATTTTTGTTTCCTCGCTAGCTAGACCTTCATCAAGCTTTAAGAAACACTCCCTTCAAGATAAATTAGTACATTTTTCGATAGAAAAATGTCTGCGAAGGCCGGTTTCTATTTAAATTACAATCTCGCTATCGCTCGCCAGGAAAAAATCGACACCTAAATGGCACGAAAGGTCTTGATATTGGTATAGAAATGGGACGAAATTTTATATAATAAACAAACTATTTGGCCGAATGTCATAACATCTGAAAGCTAATGGGGCTAAACATGAGGAAAAAAGGGGACCAGAAACACGGCCCATCTCCCCTTAACTGCCTCTGAATCTAGCATTACTGTATATAGTCAGACAGAATATGATGTTGTTTGTGTTGTTTTATTACTATTTTATTGTTTTATTATTTTCTGTTTCAGGATGTCATATGTTTATGACCTTTTATAACCTTCCACACTATAGGGAGCGCCAACGAACTTGATAAAAATCTTGATCTTTGACCTCTCTGTAACTCAAAAGGACCTAAATCAAAGTGGCTGTCAATATCCACACCTATTTCCTGGCGGACTCTTTCCAAATGATCAGCCCGATTGCTGTCATTCATTTTGAGTTATAAGAAGTTAAGGAGTCAATATTATTGTCAAGTATGTTGGCGCTACCTATAGTATTCTAGAGGTGGAACTACTGCACACGAGCTCTTTTTCTTTTCTCTGTTTTTTTTTTTTTTTTTTTTTTCTTTTTTGGCGCTTTATATTGGAGTGCTTTACGTTTCAGGGCACTTTTACATTGCTATTGGTCACTAAATTGGAAGGATAATATGGTTGCTGTTAAATTGACACTATCTAACTGATATTAAAATCCCACAACACAATACACTTTTTCGCTGTACATTTGTCACTCCGACTCCCACAATATCTCCGGTTTCAGTATTCACCTTACGACAACTTTATACCGAACAGTCGAGGTGAAAAGTCGTTCATTTAAGGGGAGTTGGGCCGTTTTTCTGGGCCCCGTTCTTCCTCATGTTTAGCCCCATTAGTTTTCAGATTGTAAGACGTTCGGTCCAATAGTTTGACGATTATATGACCTTTTGCCCTATTTCTTTGTCAATATTAAGACTTTTCGTATCAATTAGGTGTCGATGTTTTTCTTTATTTTAAGAGAAACCGGACTTCGGCCGGGACATTTTTCTATCGAAAAATGTACAAATTCATCTTGAAGGAGGGTCCTGGGGGGTGTTTGTTTAAGCTTGATGGAGGTCTAGGGAGGAACTAATATAATAATAAAAAGTTACATAAATATGCAAATTAATACGCCTTTGATAAACCAATTCAAGTTCTATCGGAAATGAGAACTGGAAGTTTTATAGCCATATTTTGTTAGAGGGTATTAAAAAGTATAATAATTTAAAAACTGTAGAGAACAACAAGGTCAAGGCTGAACACATTTGATATAGATTCCCATCTCTTCCTGTTGTGAACCTCCCTGTTATTTTTCACTGGATTATACAATACATAGTTACCTTTATCTTTCAGCAATTCATCCATTTGTAGTCAAGAATCGTAGAGGGAGAGAGAGAGAGATAGAGATGGTGTGTGTGGGTTTGTGTAGGTGTGTGTACTTACACTAGTTGTACTTACACTAGTTGTATTTGCGGGAGTGAGCTTGCTCGTTAATTCCCGCCTCCTAAGATATGTTTGTCATACCGTGCTTTGAAACTATGCACTGATGGTGCAGACACTACTTCGGCTGGCAATATGTTCCACCCACTAATCGAGTTGGTAGGAAATCATTTACTTTTCAGATCAGATTTACTATTAGGCACTTTCAGTTTGTAGCTGTGACCTCTTGTTCGCTCACCTCTATCCCTCTCTATGAAGTTTTCTTGGTCGCTTTTGTCAATACCTCTAACACATTTGTATATCTGAATTTGCTGTCCTCGTTTCCTTCTCTGTTCCAGTGTAGGTAGATTCAATCTCTCGAGCCTCTCTTGGTATGTGTGTAGGTGTTTGTGTGTGTGTGTGTGAGAGATGGATGGTGCGTGTGTGTGTGTGTGACGGTGTTGTGTGTGTGTGTGTGTGTATGTATGGGTGTTGGTAGGTGTAAGAAGAGGAAGTTAACAGCGTAGAGGCGACCCCAAGGAGCTCTTCAAGATTCATCACTGTAACACGCGCCTCCTCTTGTTACCATCACCTTCTGTTATCCCCTCCCCCTCCCTCCTTCTGTTCTGTTACCCCCCTCCCTCCCTTCCTCCCTCCTTCTGTTCTGTTACCCTCCTCCCTCCCTCCCTCCCTCCTTCTGTTCTGTTACCCTCCTCCCTCCTTCTGTTCTGTTAACCCCTCCCTCCATCTGTTACCTCTCCCTCCTTCCCTCCCTCCCTCCTTCTGTTACCCCCCTCCCTCCCTCCCTCCTTCTGTTCTGTTACCCCCCTCCCTCCTTCTGTTCTGTTACCCACTCCCTCCATCCCTCCTTATGCTCTTTACCCTCCTTCCCTCCCTCCTTCTGTTATGTTACCCTCCCTCCCTCCCTCCTTATGTTATGTTACCCTCCCTTCCTCCTTCCTTCTGTTCTGTTACCCACTCCCTCCATCCCTCCTTATGCTCTTTACCCTCCTTCCCTCCCTCCCTCCCTCCCTCCTTCTGTTATGTTACCCTCCCTCCCTCCCTCCTTATGTTATGTTACCCTCCCTTCCTCCTTCCTTCTGTTCTGTTACCCTCCTTCCCTCCCTCCCTCCCTCATTCTGTTATGTTACCCTCCCTCCCTCCCTCCTTATGTTATGTTACCCTCCCTCCCTCCTTCCTTCTGTTCTGTTACCCTTCCCTCCCTCCCTCCTTCTGTTCTGTTACCCCCTCCCCTTCCTTCCTCCTGTTACCCCCTCCTACTTCCTCCTGTTACACCCTTCCACCACCCCCCACCACCCTCTGACTTCCGGTGCCAGGTGGCTCCGTTTGGCACTGCTTGAATGGAGATCCGCCCTACCCCCTGCCTCCTATGCCTTAGTGGAAGCGTATTGTGTTCTCTCTCTCTCTTTCGCTCTCGCTCTCGCTCTCGCTCTCGCTCTCTCTCTCTCTCTCTCTCTCTCTCTCTCTCTCTCTCTCTCTCTCTCTCTCTCTCTGTAAAACTAGCTTTCCCTTATTCTCTCCTCTCTCCACTATTGTAGTCTTCGCTCATAACTTGCGATAAATATATTTTGATATTGAAAAATCCTGATGCTCTCATTGATTGATAGTACATAAATTACTGACTATGTATAATTATGTTGTGAATTATTGTATATACTATCAATCAATTGTGTCATATGATAATTCTTACCTTCTGCAATAGGCTCGTTCACAGATATGGATACCGCTTTCGAGTCCTGCGATAAATAGCTAAAAATAAGGCAACAACATTTTTATCGATCCCATTAAAACGCTTACATTTGCTTAACGAGACCACCTAAGATCAAGAGGTAGACACAGTAAGGATGTTAACCCTTTCAAGATCCGATTAGGCATTTATTTTCTGTTTTCTGGCTATTATTCGACGAATATATCCAGATTAGGAAGGGTGTATGGAAGTCAGAGAGTTGTTGTTGAAGATGTATTTATTTTATACTAGCCCTCGGGGCCTAAGCCCTCTTAGGGCTATAAGTCAAAGAGTTAATTGAGATAGTCTTTACCCTTATGATTCCCACAAATTCTTCCTAAACTGTTTGAAACCGTCTAATGATAACCAAAATAAGGGTCAAAATGCGCCATACTCGTCAAAGGGTTAAGTGACGCTCAATCAAATATATAGGACCTAAAATGTCGGATATCTGGCTGGTGTGAGGGTGCCTATTGTGTCATATGGGATCGTTCGGGTTTCCTGTCATTGAGTAGACCACTAATCTGTCGTAGGAGTTCTGAGTATCTAGCCTCGTAACGGAACAGTTTGTTTTGTCTTTTCATGTACATTATATTGTTGTTCTATTCTATTCTATTTCATGCGATTTTGTTTTATTATTTTCGTCGTTTACATTCTATTATATTTTGCTTCTCTCCGTCTCTCTCTCTCTCTCTCTCTCTCTCTCTCTCTCTCTCGTACGGCTTTGTAGCCGGAGGGTGGGGAGAGAGCCTTCTACTTTGCTGTTCTTTGCTTCTACTATAAACTGTCCCTGTCTCTAGTAGTATTAAGGCCGGACCATCGAGCAGGAACCGCAAGGTCTGTGTGGTCTGAGTATATGTGTAACTCTGTGTAACTCTCAGCCACCAACCCTCTTATCCTCTTCATTACACGTTTATTTATTTTCTCCCGGACCCTTTTTATGCAAAGTGGTCTGTTAAGCATAAGTGGCTGAAACTTAATATATACCTTTTGTCAGCCAGAAAAGACGTTTACGCAACCAATTTCGACAAACCAGAGAGTTAATAGACGTTTCTTATTTGATATTTATGTTGATTCTACTCACTTGAATCCGATGTATACGAATAGACATTTTCCATTCGTTAGTGACATGTTCAAGTGAGTAGATTCTTCGATAATCAACCAACATTGTCTATCAGCTCTCTAGATTGTCGAAATTGGTTGTGAAAACGTCATTTCGGACAGAGAAAAGGTATACCGGTATAAACAGAAACAAAAAAGTGAAGAACTGAAGCGCGGATGATTTGGAAACACGTATTTCAAGAAGCTATGATTTATTCTATTTTAATTTTTTTTTTCATTATATATAGAGTGCCTCCCGCTGACCATTGCTATCCAAAAACTTTTGTTTTTATTCAAGCTACTTCCAGACGATATTTATTTCCTTGTATAGTGAACTTAAATTAAGTCAAGTGTTATGCAGCTGTTCTTAAAACTGGTGTAGGTTGGCTCATTGATTATTGTATACCATGAAATAGAGGACATTTGATTTGGAGTTCAGTCCCACCACAGCTCCCCCAATATTGGTTCCATGGCACTTTTGTATCTTCCGAATGAATCAGATTCCTAAGTTGGGATGGTGGTGTGCCTTCCTGATCGTCTTTGGATGTCCTAGAAGCTGGTGTCGATAGCCGAGCACTGTTCGTTGCCACAGTTGGTGTTGTAGGTGGCTATAGGTTCAGGCTAGTCAGATTACGTTTGATGCACTTTATGTGACGACTTGCTTGTCTGTTGCACTTCCAGTGACACCCTACTTGTGTGATGCACATTTTGTGATGTCCCACTTGTCTGATGCACTTCCTGAGATACCTTGCTACATTTAATGGTGTGGTGGATTCCCTGCCTCACTGGTTGAGTCCCTACTTGTCACAGTTTATTTCTGAGAGTTCTGTGTGAGTCTTTGCTAGTGAGCCATTAAACAGAGGCAAAAATTAGCTACTAATATAAGATTTAGCTTGGGTAATGTTCAGCTTAGTGAGAGCATGGGTTGAGTTGAAGAGAGTTGCGTTAGGATTGTTGGAGCTCGGTGTGCCCTTCGTGTTCTGAGCGGTGCACATGGGAATCTTGGTGTGCAGATTGATGTGTTGTATTATTCCCTGTATTGATGGGTAGTGCTACCACCGGGTGTTCTGTTCTCTGTCGGCACGTGCTGCTTTGTAATGTCATAGGTTGAGAAGACTCCTAAAACAAAAAAATCATAAAATTAACCCTTAAAGGTCCGGGGATTGCCGTTTAGTATTCAGAAATATAATTATCTTAATTACCTCTCCAAATTTAATTTTCTAACCACAACTCACTCACAGACAACTTCAGAGGTTGAAGTAATTAAACTAAAGGTTATAAACACCCCTGATGGTCACAACGGTTTTAAAGTATCCCTGTAAGAACGCAATCACGTCCCTATGTGCACAAAAGGGTTAAATAAATACCATAATGTTATTGGAGATGAAATGCTGTAATTAACACTGAAAATAACTAGTTGCACTGAAATGTCAATCTCTGTATCTTATTATTAGGTCAGTATTCGAGTTCGTTTGGCACGTGTTGTACAAATAACGGACACAAGTTCACCCTGGTGAGGCATTTTGACTCAGGCTGTACGTGCCTTGACTTTACCTATCTGTCACACTTCCATTTTGAAGAGACACTATACTAGTTACAGACAGTCTTGCATTTTGCCTCCATTAATATAGAAAAATGCATTATATATATATATATATATATATATATATATATATATATATATATATATATATATACATATATATATAATATATATATATATATATATATATATACATACATATAATTATATTGTATACAAACCAAGTGAGTGTGTGGGGTTGAGTGGTGGTTGTGAGGGGGTCATAAAGGGGAGGCGGTACTGTGTGTGAGGGGAGGGCCACAACCACACTGTTTACAAGGCCAGAGTGCTGCCTGGAGGGAGGGAGACAAGGAGAGGGGGGGGGGAGGGAGAGGGGGAGAGGAAAGAGGGAGGGGAGAACAGAAGCGCACCAGATTAAGGGGAAAAGGGCAGATACATTTTAGTTGAGAAGCAAAGGACTGGAGTTCTCGAAAAAGAGGCTCCTATCCTGACAATATTCTTGGCTTACAGTGTGCTGGCTGAATAATCCAATAGGGTTGATAGCGTCTCAAGTCCTATTTTAACTAATTAGTTTAAAAGAGGCACCTACGGTATTAATTATGTAGAGGCTTATATTGCATTATTTGGGTTAAAGGAATAGTTCTTTATTGTTAGGAAAAGTATACTCTAATAACTAGTTGTAAAATTGGGGTTTATTAGGATCTGTCAGTGGTAGTTAAATATCGTAAGTAAAGACTTTGTGTTACATGTTGAGGCGGACAAGTGACATCTGCCCGGTTCGTCTCTAGAAAAGAAAAGCCAATTCTATAAATAATGTTAACAAAAAACGAAAACAAACGCCTATAACTTTCCGATGTCCAGGAATACTTGTGACAGCTCCGGGAGTTTCGCTAATTAGTTTGACTAACTAAGTAGCTAAAGGCGATTGGCCGAACATTTGGTAAATCGTTTATGTTGTAAGGAAACAGATTACCACGAAAATGTATATATCCCGGACTTTATCATGCTTTAGTTAATGCGGTCATAAACATTAATTTAAAGAGTAACAAATTACTGGTTACTCAGATTTAATTTTAGTTTTTGTTTGCAATATTGGTACCGTATGACTTGAAATTAAAAGCCGAAATAAGTCTATCAATGGCATCCAGAGTGATTAGCTGTTACGGTCACCCAGGCTTTATTGTGGTCGGCAGGGAGGGTTCTGTGGGGGCGCTCGGTTATGGCCTTGGCCTTGCTTAGGGCCTTGGGGCTGTTCGGCCAGGCAGCTTGGGGAACAGCAACAACAACATAATACCGATAATAGTTTATGCCCTGTGGGTTGTATTATTCAAAACCCTTCTCCTGTTTGAACTTAAATTGGCCCGCAAGGAGAAGTACTAATATAACGGAGATATATACCTGGTAAAGAAGGCTTGTTTAAGGGGTTAGTGGCTGTTTTTTTTTTTTTTTTTCCATTAATTAATTTATTCATATATTTCTTAATTTCCTCGCTAGACCTCTCTTAAGCTTAGAAAAACACCCCCTAGACCCCCCCTCAAGATAGATTTGTACATTTTTCGGTAGAAAAATGTCGCAGCCGAAGGCTGCTTCCTCTTATAATTACAGGCTATCTATCGCTCACCAGGAAAAAATCGACACCTAATTGGCACGATGCTTCTTAAAATGTACAATGAATCGACACCTAATTGGCACGATGCGTCTTAAAATGTACAATGAAATGGAGCTAAAGGTGTAAAATCGCCAAACTAATGGGCCGAACGTCTTAACATATCAAAACTAATGGGGCTAAACACGAGGGAGAAAAGGGTCCAGAAAAACGACCCATCTCCCCTTAATAGAGTGAAGTTTATGATCAACTATCGAATTATTTAAAACCTATTATCATAAAATTGTTAGATATTATACTAGAATTATGATTATTATTACTATTATTATTATTAGTGGTAATAGTCGAAGCAATAGTAGTAATGTTATCGTAAGCGATTTTATTTATATACTTTGAATATGACTTCTAAATATTGTTCTCTTTAACAGGTAAGGGGAATGAAGAAGAGTGTGTATATCTTTAGACGGAAGAGGACGGGAGGAGATGGTATGTATATTGGATACTTTCTCTCTCGCTCTCTCTCTCGCTCTCTCTCTCGCTCTCTCTCTCTCTCTCTCTCTCTCTCTCTCTCTCATGAAATATTACTTAAATCTGCTAATCCCCAAGGGTGTTAGATAGTATGTTTCGATCTCTAGTATTTTATAAATTATTATATTAATTGATACTAACCAAATATATAAATACATTTTAAAATCATTAAGTGAAAGGAAATACCTAGCTAACTTCACAAAATGACAACTTGTTTTGGGCAACCATTTCAACAAACTTAGGAAATTATAACCCTTTGAAGATTATGACGCATTTTGACAGTTTATTCTGGCTATCATTGGACAATTTTATACAGCTTAGAAAGGGTGTTGTTGGAATTATATGGGTAAAGACTGTCTCAATTAACACAATGGTTTCCGTTAACCCTTCCTAATCTGAATAAAATCGTCTAATTATAGCCAGAAAACAGAAAAGAAATGTGTAATCGGATCTTGAAAGGGTTAACTTAAATAAAAACAATATAGGGCAAAGTAAGTAACCAACCTAGCTCATCATTTCAACTATCCTTTGGTCCAAAAATCTTTACCACTAACCTCCATAACTCATAAACATCTAAAGTAATCGAGCTAATATTTCTACCATTTGGGAAGAGTCAGTCAGGGAATAAGTGTGGACATTTACAGCCCATTTGCTCTCGCCCTTTTTGTGTTATATAGCTTAGGGGTCACGATTTCTGGCCTACCTATAATGAATGGGCGACATAGTATAACAACCTCATTCAGTACCGGTGCAGACGTCCTTTTCATTATATTTTGGCAACTATTAGACGATTTTATTCAGGTTAAGAAGGACGTCTACCAATGAAAGGCCTACAGACTATCTCAATTAATACCTTTAGCTACCATACATCTTTCGTAAGCTTCATAAAATCGTCTAAATGTAGCCGAAATATAATATATAGACGTCATCGTTAATGGAACGGTTACGCGTTCCGTAGCCTATAATATAATCATTGTATCTACACCGAGCACTTTGATTAGTAACCTCTTTCTACTCAAAAAGATCCTGAAAAATCAAGCTAACATTAAGGGGAAATTTTCACATAATTTATGAGGGAGTTTTTCCTGGACCCCTTCTTCCTCTTATTCAGCCCCATTAGTTTTGAGATTTTAAGATGCTATATAAGCATTTATATGTAGTCTATATATTTAAAATAACTTATAATAAATAGAGAAGGACAATAGTATCAAGTAACACTCCGTTCTTAACATTGATCATCAACTACAAACCCCAATGCACTTGAGTAAACTAATGAAAGCATATGGTCCTCCCGGGATTCGAACTCGGGACACCACACCCAGAACATAAGCATCTAAGCCATTATACCACCAACACAGTATAAGAAATGAAGACAGCATATAGAGAAGCAAAAATATAACAAAATAGTCTACCTATCGTCGGTATACGTTCTCTTTTACACCAATGCTCGTTTTCTGTGGACCTGGGTGCACCAAAAATACTTCATGAACATACAAAACGTTTCCCAGCGAGTTGGGGCATGGATTGATGGTCACCAGACAACTTAAGTCTTAAGGGGAGATGAGTCGTTTTTCTGGCCCCTTTCTCCCTCGTGTTACGCTTCATTTGTTTTGAGATTATAAGACGTTCGGCCCATTAGTTTGGCGATTTTAACACCTTTCGCTCCATTTCGTTGTCAATTTTAAGACCTTTCGTGCCATTTAGGTGCCAATTTTTTTCCTGGCGAGCGATAGCGAGCCTGAAATTTTAAGAGAAACCGGCCTTCGGCCGGGAAATTTTTCTACCGATTTTTTTTACAAATTTATCTTCAAGGTGGGTCTAGGTTTTTTTTTTTAAAGTTTGATGGAGGTCTAGTGAGGAAACTAGGAAATACAGGAATGAATGAATTAATAGAAAAAAAAAAAAAAACATCTTCCCTTAACCAGTAAGAGTAGACCATTTCAACCAGTAGCTCTCAACTCGTGTCGATTCAATCAATACTCTTAGGTTAGGCTAAGCTATACCCTGTTCCAAATAAGTAGGCTAAAACGCTTGAATATTAACCTCTATAATTCACAAACGACTTGAGTAATCGAGCTAATACTTCTACCATTTGGGAAGGGTCAGCCAGGAAATAGGTGTGGAAATTGACAGCCCATTTGCTCTAGCCCCTTTTTAGTTATGGAGGTTAGGGTCCAGGATTTCTGGCCCACCTATTTGGAACAGGCAGTGTTTTCATTGGTCCTAATTGACTTGGCACTGGTTGAGAAGATCTAAACCTTGCATAGATTAGATTGGGTTAGCGTAGACTAGTGTGAGTTATAGTAGATTATATTTAGTTTAGGGGAATGTTTGTTTGTAACAAGATTGTTCATGGATAATGAGTTTTAGATATAATGGTTTAATGTTAGGATGTAGTAGGCTAATATTAGTTAAGGTAAATTAAATGTAATTTCGATAAATTAGTCTGCAGTGTAGATTAGTAATGATTGCGGCAGATTAGCTTTGTTTAGGGTATACTAATTATAATTTTGGTGGGGTAGAATAGTTTTGGTTGTGGTAATTAGTTATTAGTTAGGATTGATTAGTGAAGACCTGAACTATATTTCACACTATATTGTATTTACCATTAAGCGAGTTTATAGCCTACAGCTTAGAACCTCTAGCAAAATCAAAGAGGTGAGTTTCTCTCATCTCTGACTCCCACAGATCCTTTCTAATTATAGGCCTAATATAATCGTTTACTATTCGCCAGAATATACTATAAGAGTGCGTCATAGTATACTGTAAGGATCGATCACCACCTTCAATCAGTATATGGGGTTATGGACTCTCAACAAAAGTGTATGGCGCTGTGGATACCTATGCACCAGAATTTTGGAAACAACTGGTACTGCGCAAATCATCTGATAATTATAACATTCAAACTGTTCTGTTCCAACTTAATTGACAGGCTAGAAGTCTGTGCATATGATTTTCTGTGTGTTAAAGACTATGGCGAAGTTTTAATCCAAGGATATATTACAATATATCAGTTATCTAACAGTCAACAGACGTAGGCTAACTATCGTAATTTAACGAGTGTAAATATGTAACTTGGCAATGATTCATTGTTCTGTCCTTTACATCAATTAACCACGGTAAAGTGTTATTTAGGTGACTGTTCAATATTCAATTTTCATTGCGTTGCTTCGTTTACGTATGTCAAGCACAATATTATATGCACACTGTCACCTGAAAGCCAAAGTAGGTTATGTTGCTGACATGTCAACATAAGTCAATAATACCATAAGTCTAAACCGGATGGGGAGTGTACGAGACAAGAACGTAAACACGAGGGGGGCTTTTGGTATCTGCGTCAATATTTATTTTGCAGATATTTGCTTTTATTTTGCACGGGCGAGAGCTGACACGAGGTTGTTATGCTACTGCAGAGGGTACGAGATGTTTGGCGGTGTGTATGGCAGCCGACGCCGCAGTCCCACAGTTGCCAGACGTGGAGTCGGGTATGATGATTGACAGCATTAGAAAAACATGAAATATAATCGTCCTAAAACATGTGACAGCGGTGTATTATTCTAAATTATAGTGTAAGGATACCAAGTTGAGGGTTGCTTTTTATTATAATGTGAAATATGGGGTTTGTTTGTCTTAAGTGAGAGTTCGGGAGGCGAAGAATGTATGGCATCACTGTCGCCTGGTGCCCGTGCCTGCCTAAACCAGTGGGCAACCCGACATGTTTTGCTAGTTACCCTCCGGGGCTTCGTGAGTGAGGTGTGTGACTTGTCTCTGCCTCGCCTGCCGTCACTGGAGAGGTACCCGAACCTTCGATAATATATTGGTGTGATGCTGTGACGTTTGTTCTAGTTCCTATCATCCAGCGTATAGGAAGAAATCGAATTAGCGGGAATGAGAAGAGTACTTTGGAACACTTATGCACTGTTATGATCTACAAAGCTCTTTTAATCAACAAGTAATTATAATAGGCTACCAATAATACTGTAGTCATTGGACAGCAATTCCAATTTTTAACAGTATTAAATTACGACAACGAACAGTGATCTATTATATTTGACATGAGCCGTGTTTCGCCTTAAATAAGTAACTACCGGTATTGCTTTTGTGAAATTATTCACATACAATATCTTACGTAGTTGCTGTGGACAGTGTAATGAACAGTTTGTCTCTGCTTAGCCTAAATACTATATAAATGCGACAGTATTTAAGTTATGAAATTATGTAAACAGAGACCAGTGGATAATATTGAACAGGCAAAATATAACCACGGTGATGGCAAACGATGTACTAGGGTTGTTTGATGGTGTGTGAGTGGAAGTAAACCAGTGCGCGCCGTTCCCCTGGAGTCAGCATGGGTTGGAGTGTGCTGGGCGTGTGTTTCTCTGCTAAGAAGAGCCAGAAGCGTGGTGGGCGGCCTGCTGCTGCTATCATGGCGCCCAAGGATGCACGCCCGCGCCCCAATAGGACCAAGACACGCCCACATAAAGGTAGCGTGGCAGTCAAATTTAAGTTAGGTTGTGTCTGATTTTTTTTTTTTTTTATCATCATTCTTAGCACACTTGATTTTACCGAATCTAGCCTAACTGACCTATCCTAAACCTAAAGTTTCCTAGACAAATCAATGCTAATCTAATACGTCGAAACATTAACATATACTACACTTGAATCATGCAATAACCCAAGAAAATATAGGCTAAACATGTTTTGATATATTTAGGCACTAGGTCTAAACCTAGGTTATGCATTTTTAACTTGCCATATTCTTCCATGTTCTACGGTAAGCTTTTGGTTCAGATACAGATTCCACATGACATTTGTGTGTTAAGTCGTGATAAATGGCTTAAATTGAGGCGTAGGTTCTTTGTTAGCTTATTCAAAAGCTTACATTTGCTCAACGACGCCATCCAAGATCAGCTAGTAGAAACGGTAAGTATTTTAAATGACATTGATGAGCCCTGGCTAGATTTTTGGATTGGCTGTTATCTGCCCACTAGCCTAATCAAAGGTGTGTGGGGAGGGAGGGAGGACAGGTGTGTGTGGGGAGGGAGGGAGGACAGGTGTGTGGGGAAGGGAGGGAGGGAGGACATTTGTGTTGGGAGGAAGGGATGGCAGGTGTGTGGGGAAAGAGGGAGGGAGGACAGGTGTCACGTGGGGAGGGAGGGAGGGAGGACAGATGTGTGGGTACTGGGTAGGGAGGGAGGGCAGGTGTGTATGCTTGGAGGATGACTGGGGAGGGAAGGAGAATATGTGTGTGGGGAGGGAGGACAGGTATGGAGAGAGGGTGGGAGGATTTGTTTTTGTTTTTTTATATTTCAACTACTCCCTCTTGGTGAAGCTGGTGAGGTCTCATTCCAGTGGAGCACTTTGAGATGCAACCAGCCCCCCCCCCTCCCCCGCTATCTTGCCTTCGCAAAATACATGGGGCCTTGTTGCCCTCCCACTGCTCAAAGCAGCCCCATCTCTGGAGCTGCCTCGCCCCAGGGCTTTACTGTCTCAAGCCCTGAGCTCGGACCCTCGCTCTCAGAACGCCACCTATTGAGCAATGAACTCACTAGGCATTGTTCCAGGGGTAGCATATGTTGAATATGGGAATATTCATACAGTGATATTTAGTCAGGGAACAATGAGGGTATTTTTGTTATCTTCCCATTGATACATCGGGATTCGAATCTGGGACCATTGGATTACCAGTCCAGAGGCATGACCACTCCACCACACCTTCCCTGAATACGGATAGGTGTGGGGAGGGAGGGAGGACAGATGTGTGGGGAGAGGGAGTGAGGATAGGGAGGTAGGATAGATGTTGGTAGAGGGAGGGAGGACAGGTGTGTAGAGAGGAAGGTAATCACAGGCTGCGGGTACGTGGTACCGGTACTGCAGAAGGGAAAACACACGATCGTGGGAAAACTTATATGCTACCAGGTACCGTATCCTACTATTTGTGCGTATAGGCTACCAGGCTACAGTGTAAACATTCTCTCGATACCAGAAGTTATTTGGTATCGGTATTTTAGCAACGTAATAATTGCCATAAAACCTGCTTAGTTTTGCTATCCCCGGCATGTGGCTCCCAGCATGAGGGGTCAGGGCTAGTCATTGGTCCGTGTCTGGTATGAGTACTAGTTGGGGATTACCGTAAAATGTGTGTTGGGTGCAGGAATGTTGGGAGTTGTTATGTGCCAGTAGACAAGCCTCTTACACTGTTTGGCCACAGTGGAAGGGAGGATATAGGCTAAGTTAGGGCGTGTTGTTGAGAGCTTATTTCTAATGATGAAATATTATACCGGTACTACATATTTTAGTAACTCATACGTTTTGTTCATCATAACCGGGCGAAAATTGTCATATCCATTTTCTTGAATAGCCTACCGCCTAATGATTTTATTGATGGAATACACTATAAAGAAGAACAAATCAAATTATGCAACAACAGGTCTTGCTACCCCTCGAGATCACTTGCTCTCTAAGTTACTGCCGTTTTAAGCGCCCAACAGTTTCTCAAAGAGGATATGATAAAGTGTGAATTCAATTAGGTATATACAATAGCAATACAGTACTAAGGAAATAATTTATAAATTTACAAATGCAGGCATCCGTAGGTTTCGGGCAAGGTGCTTGTCTAGGCGAACTTTAATAGAATCACCGGTATAACATCTCCGCTGTGTTAGGGGGAAAAAATGCAATCCCTCAAGACGCTCCTCAAACACGGCATCATTTTGGTAACTGCGTTGAATTCGCTCAATAGACCTACCGTATGCAACAGCAGTGCAACAATTTTATATTATGCAATTAAGTGTAAAGAAATAGTTTGCTAGGATTTATAATTATCTCCCAGCATAGGAGTCTACAAACAGTACCGGTAGACCTTTACTTGATTTAGCCCTTCCCCATAACATATGTGTATCTGGAAGGGATTGCAAATAGACAGGTATATGATTGAATAGGGGGAATCTTTGTGAATATTTTTCACATCACAATTAGTTCAAATGATTAATGACTTATCCACAGTGCCTTGAACAAAAAACTGAAAATACTAAACCCACACATTAAGTAGTTTTTATTGTAAAGACGCAAAACTGCCTTGTCGTTTCAATAACAACTGTTAGTTAATATGTGAGTTTAGTTTTCCCATTTATGACTTACCTGGACCCAGTGTACTTCACAATACCAGTAGCCTACCCGGTACCTGTGTTGCCCTGTGCCCAAAAAATCCCTGATCCCCAGAGCCACACCGCTCAGAATGCATAGGTTTGAGCATTTAAAAACAACTTTCGAGTTTCTTAGCTAGGTTTGACAAATGCAAACCTAGGCGTAGACCAATACAGCCTTGCGTTATGGTACCAGTAGAATAAACTAAAACATAAATAAACAAATAAATATAATATTTCTCATAAAGCGACATAATATATACCTTCATAAACTGGAGTACCGTAAGTGGTGAAAATTGTATTAGTTATAGTATAGGTAGAAAATTACAGTATATCCCCCCCCTCCTCTCCTCTCCTCTCCTCTTTCTTTACCCTCTCACCTCTCTACTCTCCCCAATCATTTTGTTCCGCCATACTATAATGAGGTCTCAACATCCTCCCCGAGGGTAATTTATAAAGGGTACATTAAATAGCAGAACAGATACCGGAGACTAAGTGAATCGTGCTAGCTGGATTAAAATCGTATGGCGGTTGTGTGAGTGCCAGAGTTAATGAGCAATAAATCAGTGTAGGCCTAATCGAATTAAGTGACATTTATTTTTACTTATCGGTAGTTGTTTGTATTGTGTGTGTGTGTGTGTGTGTGTGTGTGTGTGTGTGTGTGTGTGTGTGTGTGTGTACCAGTACTTTTTAACCCTCTGACTAACAAAATAAGTCTTCATCGGGTGGAAAAGGTTAATTATCTGTCTACACCCCTTGCCAAGTAATTTATGAAAGTAATTACTGCCAGAGATGCCAGAGACTAAGTGAATCGTGCAGCAGCCCCTTGTTTGTTCTCAAGACTCTAGGCTGTAGTAAGACATTAACTCCTAGACACTGATCTACGGGGTTCTTGGGCCTGCGCTCCAAGAATATGTTTCTAAAGTGTAGTCAAGCTAACCTGGCAGACATTGGTAACCCTGGCTTTCTATACTTCCCAGACTGCCTTTCTAAATTGCTCGTATGACGCCGCCTTTATTTAATATAGTGTATAGCAAGGCAGCGTTACCAATTTCTGCCAGGTTAGCTTGAATACACTATATTCTATAGGCTAGCCTTGGATACCTTACCTTTGAATACCTTTGGATGTGTTCGCCGCTCCTCTAGCGGCACCAAGGAGCGCGACGCCCCTCGTTATGGGTGGTGATTTGGTGCAGTAGACTGTTTGAAGCGACAGCTCGCTCCCTTGCGAGGATGGGCTCGTCTGGCACTTTTTGCAGGCTTATTCCTAGACAAACCCCATCATTGTCGGTGGTTAACTCTAGCTTTTCCATATTCCTAGCCAGTTAATCTGATAAGTTAGAGAGTACTGTAATAATGTTTCATTATGTATCATTGCAATTATAATCATCATCATCATCAATCTGACGCCCTGCTTCCAAAGGAAGCCCCCAAAAGGAATGGCCATGGCAGAAACTGCCGCCAGGCTCCCAGACATGCCCCCACTGACCCACTCCACAGTGCCATTTCCACTAAGTGGATTATCGTATGACCCTTAGCACTGAAGGAGCAGACCCAGAGCAGTCCCTCACCCGGATGGCAGTTCCACCACTGTTTTGCTATTTTATTTACCCAAGTGGGGCCCTGGCTGGAAGCATACCAAGCACAGGAATGTTCTGAAGAAGCTGATTGCATCACAAAAGTGGCGGGTGGTGGGGTCGCCGCATCCCTACGCCAAAATAAGAAATTGGACAAGAGTTAAGCTAGTGTAGGGTGTGCAGCACTTGTGGTTTTCTGAGTGTGTGTACCTTAAGATCAAGCTAGAATTGCTCTTTGTGTAACTGAGGAAAAATAAAAAACGCAGCAAAAGAGGAGACTACGTCGTGAAACATGATGTCTAGCAATCCTTATACTAGACTCCGGGAGTAGGCTACTTCCCTGAACGACTGATGCCTATAGCCTCTTCCCTACAAAAAATATAACAAGTAAGAGTACCGGTATCATCTTGACTGACTAGGAATACAGCGAAACTATAGTAATGACTTCCGACTATGATGAGGTTTGTGAATTGTGCACCCCCATGTTTGGCTCTAGGCTGTAGTAAAACATTGATTCCTTGACACTGATCTATACGGTGTTGTCGGACCTGGGCTCCAAGATTCTGGCCCAAGAATATACCGTATGTCTTGTCTTCAGCTAAACAATATAAGGGAAGCATTCTCAACTTTTCCTTTGGTTATATTAAATGGAAGGAGACCGTGAATCACCATCGTCATCGAGTTTGGTAGCTAGGCCTAAGCGTGGGAGGTAGTGTATGAAATGTAATCATCACATTTGGTTAATTGTGCAGTACGGTATACGATTTTGAAAACAAATGCAAAACATCAACCCAATGAACCCGACAGAGAGAGAGAGAGAGTGTGTGTTTTGATGAAGGTCAGTGATCTATGGGCTACCGTATATAACCAATAACCTGTGCCACCCAATGCCTATGTCAAACTGCACAAATGACATCATACACATCTGCTCCATTACTGCCGCTCTCATTTCGCCATCCTGTTCATCTCTCTCTCTCTCTCTCTCTCTCTCCGTACACACCTGGTTACGGTAAATCCCACCGAGGCCTTTCTCCTGAGTCGTAATGAAAACGTCTGAAAACCCTAATATATTCCTTGGGTTTTAAATCTAGGCTATACCGGTGAAGGTTACATTTTGACGTAGAAACTGTTGTATCGTATTGTGTATTTAAACGAAGGGATAGTTATGCTACGGTAGGCCTACTACTTTAAAATTATAAATATTATTAAATACTATTACCTGTATTGTTTAGCCACCAGTTAGGAAGGTTACGGTAATTAAATGACTAGAATGATATAGTAACTTGAGTGATTATCGGTTAATTACTGACAGACTTTTTACCTAACGAATTTTGTATTTGTTTGTTTTTTTTGAGATAATTCAATTTCAATCTGATTGGTTGATGATACGTACCGATTATGTGCAATATATGCTTGCATTTGTTTTAGAATCATAAAGATGTTGTTTGGACACAGTAGCCTACCATCAGTTTAAACCACTCAAAGTAGAGTTCTAATGTCCAAAGTTACCCAGCCAATTCGCTACCGTAGGTTAAATAAATCTAGCTATAGGCTAGTAGATGGTGTGAATATATAATGACCCTGGACTAATGATAACGGAATGATAATTAACCGGAGTGACTGTAAACCATATAAAACCTGAAGGGACCACGAACTTAATGAGTGGGTGTACATTACTCGGGTGTACATTACTCGGGTGTACAGTGCATAGTTTACATGGGCTTCGTGCACGACTTCCTTCACGCTCCACCATCCCGGCCTGTTAGCAGTGTGTTCCTGTCACGGACCGGTTTTATTACACTCAAACACTACCTTGCATTAGGATAGGCTATACAACCAAAAGTAGAGAGGGTATTCCCCAGCAGGGTAATCTGGTTCACTTACTCGTAGAATTTCGTGGACCTATTACTGTATGTCATCATGCAAATCAATTTGACACAACATTATGTGTGTGTGTGTGTGTGTGTGTGTGTGTGTGTGTGTGTGTGTGTGTGTGTGTGTGTGTGTGTGTGTGTGTGTGTGTGTGTGTGTGTGTGGGTGGGTGGGTGGGGGGTGAATTACAAACCGTAAGATCACAACACAAGATAGTCCAGACAGAAGGTTCTCATTTCCTCCTCCCGATCTTACACTATAAACTAAGGTAACTCCCAGCCTTAAGGGGGTAGTGCTTGGTTTTTGGCCAAGGCCTATCTATAAAATGTATTAATGTATTTTTTTTAGTTTCCTCGCTAGACCTCTATCAAGTTTAAACAAACACCCCCTTTCAAGATATATTTTTAAATTTTTCGGTAGAAAAATGTTCCGGTTCCTTCTAAAATTACAGGCTCGCTATCGCTCGCCAGGAAAAAATCGACACCTAAATGGCACAAAAGGTCTTAATATTGACAAAGAAATGGGACGAAAGGTCTCAAAATTGCCAAACTAATGGAACGAACGTCTAAGATTCTCAAAACTGATATGCTAAACTTGAGGGAGAAGGGGGTCCAGTAAAACCGAGTACTACCCCTTTAAGTATTTCTTCTTATCCTGGGGTTATTGAAGCGTGACTCTCTCCCCACCCCCCCATCCCTCCGACAAAGGCCTCGCCCGTAACCCCGCGATCTGACCCCCAGCTCTCGTTCCCTTTGTTCCCCTTCAACGGCGCTGATATTGTCAACTTTCGCGCAGTTACCGGTTTATCGGGAGAATGAACGGCTCTTGTCATTAACCGTTTGACTCCGAGGGGTCTTTCTTCTATCTATCTATCTATTGCCTGACGCCGTGAACCCCGAAGGGGTGGCCACTAACGAACCGCCCCCATGCACCTCTGTCCCCAGTCACTCGACGCCCCTCCTCTCAACCAGCATCGCCTTCATCCATATACTTCCTCACTCCATCCTCTTTCGGTTTACCTCTCCCTCTCTGTCCTTCCACCTCGCTCTCGTACACCCTCTTAATTACCGTAGTCATTCTCTCACTTCCCATACATTCCATATGGCCGAACCATCTTAAGGTGTTCCTTTTCACACTTTCCAGCACATCTACTTCCTTCTTACTTCCTCATTCGTTTGTCTATCCCTCCATGTAACTCCGCACGCACTTCTCAAGTAACTCATTTCCACCCTTCTCACTCTTGGTCTAAGTCTCTTCTCCAACATCCATGCTTCGCTTCCGTAATTCAGTGTCGGGATTACCACACTGTCATGCAAGGACTTCTTCACTTCCATACTGACCACCCTATTTCTTGTTACTACTGGGGTCTTTCTTAACATGAAAAAAAGCTTGTGTTGACTGTTGATTGCTCTGATAAAATGTTATGTTAATCTTGTTTGTCAACAAACTATTGTTGTTTTTTCATTTGAAGAACGTTATCCCATAAACTCGACCATGTGTGGGATAGCTAAACTTTAAAAAAAGATACGATTTTCACCGTAAGTGGAAATATGTTCATGTCACATTCACTACTGGTAGCCATTTATGACAGTAATGTCATAATGCCCTCACTTTTGAAATTAGTACTGTTTTGCCACCCCATCCGTTATATATATTGTTTATACTGTAGGGCGGACGTTCTTTACTGTAAGAAAATAATATAGTGTGTTGACAAAACGCGTCGGCCTACAACAACAAGGCCACATTTAATACAAACTCAATATTGTCGAATTTTAGTGTCTGTACTCGGTAGAAAACGCAACTAAGAAATGTTCATCGCAAAGCTATGCAAACTATTAAGCATATAGCCTACTGCAGTAGGTTAAGTGTTCCTGAAGGTTATATAACTTATATTGTATTCTAATTGGCATTTAAGCTTAGCCTAGCTGTATGGTTGTCAGTGTTTTCAGACGTCAGATTATATGGAGTTTGTCGTGTCGTAGTTACGTAGGGTATACATAGGCTAACATCTATCTATCGAGAGAGAGAGAGAGAGAGAGAGAGAGAGAGAGAGAGAGAGAGAGAGAGAGAGAGAGAGAGAGAGAGACCAGTACCTGCCCCAGACTTAAGGAGGCTATCTATTTTAGGGGAAAATTGGAATGTATCAGTGATGTGCCATAAAGAGCGGAGGATCGGTTATGCTGAAGAATAAATTGTAAGTTATCAGTAGACAGAAGAGGCTGTAGGAGTATAGTTGTACCCGTATCTAACTGGAGGGGGGGTCTTTTAAGGGAAGGTTTTTAGTTTGCTCCCTAGACCACCATCAAACTTAGAATAATACCTCTCAGACTTAAATTTTTCGGTAGAAAAGTGGCGCGGCCACAGGCCGAGAGAACATAGACACCTAAATGGCACAAAAGGTCTTAACATTGACAGATATGAGGCAAACGGCCTTAATATCGCTAAGCTATTGGGGCGAATGTATAAAAATTCGCAAAACGAATGGGGCTGAACATGAGGGAGAAAGGGGTTCAGAAAAAAAAAACAAGTGAAAATCTCCCCTTAATGCCACCCCCTTTTTACCCTATTAGTTTGTCGATTTTAATACTTCACCCCATTCCAGTGGTGTCGATTTTAATACTTCACCCCATTCCAGTGGTGTCGATTTTAATACTTCACCCCATTCCAGTGGTGTCGATTTTAATACTTCACCCCATTCCGGTGGTGTCGATTTTAATACTTCACCCCATTCCGGTGGTGTCGATTTTAATACTTCACCCCATTCCGGTGGTGTCGATTTTAATACTTCACCCCATTCCGGTGGTGTCGATTTTAATACTTCACCCCATTCCGGTGGTGTCGATTTTTAATACTTCACCCCATTCCGGTGGTGTCGATTTTAATACTTCACCCCATTCCGGTGGTGTCGATTTTAATACTTCACCCCATTCCGGTGGTGTCGATTTTAATACTTCACCCCATTCCGGTGGTGTCGATTTTAATACTTCACCCCATTCCGGTGGTGTCGATTTTAATACTTCACCCCATTCCAGTGGTGTCTATTTTAATACTTCACCCCATTCCGGTGGTGTCGATTTTAATACTTCACCCCATTCCGGTGGTGTCGATTTTAATACTTCACCCCATTCCGGTGGTGTCGATTTTAATACTTCACCCCATTCCGGTGGTGTCGATTTTAATACTTCACCCCATTCCGGTGGTGTCGATTTTTAATACTTCACCCCATTCCGGTGGTGTCGATTTTAATACTTCACCCCATTCCGGTGGTGTCGATTTTAATACTTCACCCCATTCCGGTGGTGTCGATTTTAATACTTCACCCCATTCCGGTGGTGTCGATTTTAATACTTCACCCCATTCCGGTGGTGTCGATTTTAATACTTCACCCCATTCCGGTGGTGTCGATTTTAATATTTCACCCCATTCCGGTGGTGTCGATTTTAGTACTTCACCCCATTCCGGTGGTGTCGATTTTAATACTTCACCCCATTCCGGTGGTGTCGATTTTAATACTTCACCCCATTCCGGTGGTGTCGATTTTAATATTTCACCCCATTCCGGTGGTGTCGATTTTAGTACTTCACCCCATTCCGGTGGTGTCGATTTTAATACTTCACCCCATTCCGGTGGTGTCGATTTCTTCCTGGCGAGCGATAGCGAGCCTGTTATTTGGGAGAGATCGGCCTTTGGCGGGGACATACCTGTAATTATGCCAACAAATGTAAAAATTTAACTTAAAGGGGAGTTTGAGGTCGGTTTATATATATATACTGTATAATTATATAATATCTAAAGTATTAACATTAATTTATTTAATTATTTTTGTTTTATTTACATACCGTATATATATATATATATATATATATATACACATTATATATTTGTTTTGTTTTACCTTGAAGGGGGTTTCTAGGGAGTAGGGTCGAGGCTTTTGGTAGTTTTTGTTTTCTTTCTTTTTTCTTTAAGCTTGAGTGTGGTCTATGGAGCCAAACCATAAGAAGCGGTGGATTGGGTATGCCGGAGAATAAATTGTAAGTTATCAGCAGACGAGAGGGCGGGAATAAATTTACAAGGGAGGGGTTAGACTGATGGAAGACTCGGCTATATAGTTTTAGAAGAGGAAGGGGAGGCTATAAATAGAAACCATGTAGATATACAAACAAAGATGGATGGGCAGACGGAAAGAATGTAGATTTTTTTTAAAGGAGGTTTGAGAATATGAAAAAATACTATGGATTTGTATTCCATTCAGTACCTTGACGTTCTTTTTATTTTATCCCGGAAACTAGCCTATTCAACTAAAAAAACAATAACAAGATGAATAAATAAGCAAATAAATACGCCCATCCCCCTTGAAAGCATTCTGCCTGCGGTTTGGACGTGTTTCTATCGAAAATTGTGCAAATATAGCTTGAAGGAATTCTGGGTGGACTTTATAGTTTGAAGGAAGTCTGGGAAGGCGTTTTTTGTTAGCTTAGGGGACAAACTAAAATGATGCATTGCTCGAAAAGGGCTAAGATAAGGAAAATACTCAATAACAGTCAAACAAAATATAATAATAAACACGACGTCGGACCAGTGTTAACGATAAAGAAACGGCCAAAGTTGAGAGAGAGAGAGAGATTTTGAAAGAAGGAAGAAATAGATTAGTTAAATAAAGTTAGAGAAAAAACGTATTATAGCATAATGAAATATATCGTGGCTAACGTAAGACTGTGCTGTAAACAAATAGGCTTAACAAAGGTAAGGAGAGAGTGTTTATAGAGTGCATAACAAATATATATATATATATATATATATATATATATATACTGTATATATATATATATAATATATATATATATATTGTTGTGGTATCGGTATCAACATCCCCAATAATTTCATGTATATATATATATATATATATATATATATATATATATAATTTGGTAGGCCTATTTTACAGTGTGGAGAAAGTAGTAATGAACCTATCTAATGAAAACACAGACAAATATACCACTATCAATATACCCAATGATTTTGTATACCGTACCATTTTTGTAACCTTGATATTTTAGAGTGTGGAGCAAGCCGGGAGGAGGTTTGAAGAGCAGAGTAAGAATACTTTTAGAGATGATACAAGGCACCGGTATTTATTGTGGGAGGAGATGGGGATGGATAGGGAACGAACGTATAATTAAATAGGCTAGAAACGAAGATGAAGGGAGGCGAAGGGGATTTAGTAAGACCAGCAGATTGAACACAGAATAGATTAGTACGGTCGCGCTAATAAGTCCTGTCCCAGCTGTCATTACGTTTGGCTTGATCTGTGCTGTATTAATGTCTGTCAGATGTTGAATAGGTTGGGTAAATGTAGGAACATGTTTGTATATTTCACTCGATATGAATAAAGAAAGCTTAGATATTGCTGATACAAATTGTTGATCAAAACATACTTGGTGCCGAGACATCACTTATTAGCGCGACTGTACCGGTAATATATATTTGTGAATGGAGGCAATAGTAAAAGACAATATATAGGAGAACAAGTAAGGAGGAGAAGATAGTAGAACATGAACAAAGGATAAAGATAATAAACAAGAGACAATAAGACAATTCGGAATATAAGATAACAAAGAAGGAGAAGAGAAAAGAATATGACCAAAGAATAGAGGTAATATACAAGAATAAATAAGACAATATATAAGAGAACAATTAAGGAGAGGTTTTTAGTTTGTTTCCTACTCCTCCAGCAATCTTAAAATGTCACTCCCTTGACCCCCTTTCAAGATAAATTTGTACATTTTTTCGGTAGAAAAATTTCCCAACGCTCGCCATGATAACATCGACACCTAAATGGCACGAAAGGTCTTAAAATTGACAGAATGGGGGCGGAAATTCTTAAAATCACCAAACTAATGAGGTAAACGTCTTAAAATCTCAAAAACAATAGGGCTAGACATGAGGGAGAAATGGGTCAAGTAAAATGTCCCTCAAGTGGAAATCTCCCCTTAAGGAGTAGAAGAGAGTAGATTATATTTAGGGAGTGAAGGCTGGTGAGCGTCAAGATAATTGGGAGACAAAAAGGTGGTTTATGAGTCTTGTGCGCGTTCAAAGTTACGCTCCGGCCAACATGCACGCCCACACGCACATGAGTATACACTATTTATACATAAACACGCACGCAAAAATACACCAACACACACACACACACACACACACACACACACACACACGCTTACATATGAGTCATACACACATCCATACATCTCCAGATTTTTTTTTTTTATTATTATTATTTTTTTTAAAAGAGACAATGAACGGAGGAAGGACAACACAGATAAAACAAAAAGGTCCATGTGCCTAAAGGCATCCTCCATTCATACATTTTTGTAACAACTGGATTTAAACTGTTGTAGAATGTAAGTTTGTGGAAAGCAACACGAGGGAAGTGAATTCCACAGAGTAGTAGTTCTGGGGATAAATGAATTTTGATAAACAGAAGTTCTGCTTTGTGGAGCAGAAAGTGTAAATTCATGGCGCTATCAGCTGCCCTAGTTCTACGGGGAAAGATGTGGAGAGGCGGCACAATTGAAGCAAGTTCCTCGGAACACACGATACACATGAACGCACATTTAAAGGAGCATACAGTACGTTATCACAAATCCATTTAGCTCTAGACATACTCAAAGTACCGGTACACACTTTTACATAGACCCCCACGCACGTCAAAGAAGACATTTCAAGGATATCCAATGTTTATTCTGGGACAAAATTGTTACGATGCCAAAAATTAACGGACACAAGATAAACAAATATTATAAACTTTGTATTTAGGACTACGTCAAGTGTTTCATCACTAGGCTACTGGTTAACATTATGCAATTTTGTTTAGCTTATGAATGAACTCTCGTAGTTAAGATTCTATACGCAATACTAACTCCGCCATTCGTTGTGATTAACCCTTTCTGTACCGGCGACGTCTTTTCTAGTTATATTTAGAGGATTTTTTGCAGTTTTACAAGGATCTCTGGTAGTAGAAAGGGTTAAATAAGTTCGAAGCCTGTTACTTACTGGAGGCCCTTTTTTAACTGCATAAAATCGTCTAATAGAAGCCAGAATAATGTTCAGTGGACGGCACCGGTACTGAAGGGGTTATTTCCCTTATTACCGCCTAATATTTTATTCTGCATAGAAATGTAATCAATTAGTGATGGGTTAGGCAACCTTTGAACCTTATAGTGTGTGAAGCATCTCTGAAACATGTGTTATTAACGGGGAGGATATCGCTTTTTCTGAACCCCCTTCTCCCTCATGTTTAACTTAGGCCTATTGGTTTTGAGATTGTAAGATGTTCGTTCCATTAGTTTGGCGATTTTGAGACCTTTCGTCCCATTTCTCTGTAAATTTCAAGACCTTGCGTGCCATTTAGATGTCGATTTTTGTCCTGTCATTTTAGAAAAATTTACAAATTTATCTTGAAAGGGAGTCTAGAGGGTGTAATTTTAAGCTTAATGGAGGTCTAGGGAACGCAGTAAAAACTTCCCCTTAAAGTGAGCTACAGTCAGGGTCAAGTGTCATGTTCTACCTCATTTAACTTCAACTTGGGTTATCTGTAAGAATAAATAAATATGTAAACGAAACAAATATGTAAATTCTATATTTCTTTCAAATTATCTCCATAGCAATGTTATATAAGGAACCGGTAAGTATGATTATTAATGAAGGTAATTAGTTTACAGTGGTAGCTATGTGGAGTAATCCTTGAAGTGGAATAATGGATTGTTTTTATTATTATTATATATATATTTTTAGGAAAGTTTACGTCCAGAAATGAAAATAAGTTAGCCTACCAGAGAGTAACTGCATGGAGGGTAGAATGAAAATAAGTTAGCCTACCAGAGAGTAACTGCATGGAGGGTAGAATGAAAATAAGTTAGCCTACCAGAGAGTAACTGCATGGAGGGTAGAATCAAAATAAGTTAGCCTACCAGAGAGTAACTGCATGGAGGGTAGAATCAAAATAAGTTAGCCTACCAGAGAGTAACTGCATGGAGGGTAGAATCAAAATAAGTTAGCCTACCAGAGAGTAACTGCATGGAGGGTAGAATCAAAATAAGTTAGCCTACCAGAGAGTAACTGCATGGAGGGTAGAATGAAAATAAGTTAGCCTACCAGAGAGTAACTGCATGGAGGGTAGAATGAAAATAAGTTAGCCTACCAGAGAGTAACTGCATGGAGGGTAGAATGAAAATAAGTTAGCCTACCAGAGAGTAACTGCATGGAGGGTAGAATCAAAATAAGTTAGCCTACCAGAGAGTAACTGCATGGAGGGTAGAATCAAAATAAGTTAGCCTACCAGAGAGTAACTGCATGGAGGGTAGAATGAAAATAAGTTAGCCTACCAGAGAGTAACTGCATGGAGGGTAGAATCAAAGGCCAAATCCAAGTTTTGTTAATTTACTTTTGAGCGTGACTGCGGGCTTCAAAATATCCAACCTTTAAGGGGGGTGACCTGTTTTTGTTCTGTCCTTTTCTATCTGCCTCTGGCTTGTATCCATTTGGCCCCTTTCAGCCTAGTGTTTTAAGAAGTTTATCCCCATCCAGGTGTCAATTTCTTACTGGTGAGCAGTAGCGAGCCAGCATATTTTTTATTTTTGTTAGACAGCAGGCAAAATTTGTACATTTTGCGATAGAAAAATTTCTCCGGCGAAGCCGGATTTCTTCATATAATGCTGGCTCGCTATCGCTCGCCAGGAAGAAATCGACACCTAGATGGGGATAAACGTCTTAAAATAGTTGGCTGAATGGGGCCGAATTAAAAAAGGACAGAAATAACAAAAAGCAGGTCACCCCCCTTAATTGAACTAGACAAACATTTGAACTATTTTGTAAATTGCTGAAAGGTCAGTGATTTTAAATAACAGTATATCAAGAGCTGCAATACCGTATCTTTGAAGCAGAAAGAATAGCGGAATGAAAAGCTTCCAATCTTAATGTGGATGAAACGAATCTTTGAAGACTGAAGGAAACACAGGGCTATACTGTGCCTCAAGGGGGGATGGTTCACTTTTTGGTCGATTTTGTTTTTTTGTTTTTCATATATTATTTTTCTAGTTTCCTCCCTAGACCTCCATCAAACTTAAAAACAACATCCATTAGATCCACCTTCTAGATTAATTTGTACATTTTTCTGTAGAACAATTGCCTGGCCGAAGGCCGGTTCTTCTAAAATTACAGGCTCACTATCGTTCGCCAGGAAAAAATCGACACCTACATTATCACGAAAGGTCTTAATATTGATAAGGAAATAGGGCGGAAGGTCTTAAACTCGACAAACTAATGGGGCAAAGATCTTAATATATGAAAAATAATGGAGCTAAACATGAGGGAGAAAAGGATCTATTAAAACGACCCATCTCCCCTAAAGGACTCTGATGTGCTGCATGTTGCTGTTGATAACTTGCAGAGACCACGTCGGCACTAAGGCAACATAGAGGGTTCAGTATAGCCTACACACACACACACACACACACACTGGCGTCTGGTGCACATACAAACACAAACACACTTAGGCACACTCGCGCACATGAATAAGTACATATAATATAGTCTGTTATTGTATTAATTTTCAACTGACGGAAAAATATACCAAAACAGCTGTTTTTCAATACCCAATTGAAAAATATGAATATGTCTGCATATGCCAGCTTATTCTGGATTATGTTTTAGACAGCTGACTTAATTTGTAAATAATTTTTCGATAGATAAATTTCTCCGGCGAAGCCGGATTTCTCCATACAATGATGGCTCGCTGTCGCTCGCCAGGAACTAAATAATACCTAAATGGGGAGAAACGTCTTAAAATAGTAGGCTTAATGGGTCCGAATGGATAAAACCCAGAGAGAAAAAACAGGTCGTTCCCCTTAGTAAACGTTTATTGGATATTATGGTGGAAGCTTGATACCCTTGGATGGCACGGATTTGTGGGATTCTGGGATCTGGCCCGTCGACTAGATCTTGAGTGATGGGTTACTAACAACTCATTATTCACTACGGATAAGCTGCCGTAAACCAGGACTTACCGTAAACCTTTCCCAAGATATGAGTGTGGCCAGCTGTACCGTAAATAGAGTGGTTATACAGTAGATACAATACCGTAATAGACGGGTCAATTCGTGTGCAGTGTAGCGTAATGGAATCTCTCTAATTATTTAACCCTTTGAAGCTCTGGCGCGTTTTAGCAGTTTATTTTGGCTATCATTAGACGATTTTATGCAGCTTAGGAAGTATCTGTGGGTATTGAAAGGGTAAATACTATCTCAATCAACCCTTTGACTTTCATATTATACCGTTACTAATCTAAATAAAATCGTTTAACAGTAGCCAGAAACAGAACAGAAACACGTATTGGAGCTTGAAAGGGTTAATAAGTAATGTTTTGTTTTATTAGCATGTGTAACTTTTGTCCTCGATGACCTTCACATAAACCATGCTTATTTTGAATCACCATGTATCATCGTTTTGTATCTGTATGACCTTCAAGTCACAATGTTCCCTTGAGTGTTGGAGCTTGTACTAAAAGATAAATTAAGCATTCAAAACAAAATATTAACCCAGTCAATACCAGGGACATCCTTTTCATCATATTCTGGCAACTATTAGACGATTTTATTCAGCTTAGGAAGCACCTCTAGCAATAATAAGGCTTCAGACTATCTCAACCAACCCTCTTAACTACCACAGATCCATCCTAAGCTGCATAATATAGTCTTAATATAGCTAGAATGAAATACATCAGACGTCGCTGGTACCGGTACTCAAGGGTTAATAACGATACATGTTTTCCCATTCACCCACAATAAGCGAGTCCAATAAAATGATTGAAAAAATATCAAAATGCGCCATAATCATCGTACATTATGACATGCACTTATTAATCTATCTACTATTTATTTGTGGGGTTTGTAGATAGTGCGTACTAGTTGGAACACCGCGTAAGAATAAGCTAGTGTAGCCTAATGACACCGGCGTACAATCAGACATAAAACCCCCCATGATTCACAGAGTATTACACACATAGGCTACATACTCTAGGCCTACGCACTAAATACAAACACACACTCACGAACACACACACACACATACACACACACACACACACATACACACATACACACACACACACACACACATACACACACAGAAGAAACACACACACATAGGTACACACACATACACACACACACACACACATACACACACAGAAGAAACACACACACATAGGTACACACACACACACACACACATACACACACACACACACACATACACACATACACACACAGAATGGTCATATGGTCATATGCACATATGTATGTAAGTATACGTACATAATTATGAGCGAGAACATATTGCTCACTAGCGCCACTTCTGATTATAAATCTATGCATAAGCATTATCTATTATTAAGTGTTCGCGTATCTTCATCCATGTATTTCCACCCTTAACAATAGAACGCCCAGCTCTTCCATATTTCGCCTTCTGTCACACACACACACACACACACACACACACACACACACACACACACACCTACACACCTACACTACCGAGGATTAACCTCCCATTGTAGTACCTGCACCCGTCCATCTGCACCTGCACCTGCACCTCTTCCATATTTCGCCTTCTGTCACACACCCACACACACACACACACACACACACACACACACACACACACACACACACACACACACCTACACTACCGAGGATTAACCTCCCATTGTAGTACCTGCACCCTCTTCTTTACCCTAACCATACCAAAACAGTTTCTGTATGTATGTATGTTTGTGTGCATACGTGAGCGTTTGTGTTGTTCTGTTTATGAGTAAGCAAATAAAAGTGTATATGTACTGTATATCACTTACTCTCATGGTTATTTTATGATAATTTGTATTCTGCACATGCATCATTATTGTATTTATTTATTTTGTTTGTAAACTAAGCTTACCATCCTCATATCTGTACATCTCATGTTCATCCACTAAATTGTAAAATGTGTATTTTCAGCTCATGAGGCTGCCATTCTTTAATAAACCGTTTATTATTATTATTATTATTATTATTATTACACGTGTTTATACCTTCACACATTGCTTAGTTTTTACCATAATATATCCTAATGTTTTAGGATCCTTCTGTATCTGTTTATTGTTTATTTGTAGTACGTTTCCGATATTGCAAGAAGGCGCAAAATAATTGCCACCAAGTGTTGGGGCTTGTATTGACATTATGTAAATTTAGAACCGAATTAAACACAAGAATTGGAGCGCTCACTTACGCTAGCACGCTAACACACACACACACACACACACACACACACACATTAGATACACAGACACACACATTAGGTACACAGACATACACACATAAGGTACACAGACACACACATAAGGTACACAGACACACACATAAGGTACACAGACACACACACATAACGTACACAGACACACACATAAGGTACACAGACACACACATAAGGTACACAGACACACACATAAGGTACACAGACACACACATAAGGTACACACACATAGACACACACATAAGGTACACAGACACACACATAAGGTACACAAACACACATAAGGTATACAGACACACACACATAAGGTACACAGACACACACACATAAGGTACACAGACACACACACATAAGGTACACAGACACACACATAAGGTACACAGACACACACACAAGGTACACACACACACACACAAGGTACACAGACACACACATAAGGTACACACACACACACACATACGGTACACAGACACACACATAAAGGTACACAGACACACACATAAGGTACACATACACACATAAACTACACAGACACACACATAAGGTACACAGACACACACATAAACTACACACACACACACACATAAGGTACACAGACACACACTCATAAGGTACACAGACACACACTCATAAGGTACACAGACACACACATAAGGTACACAGACACACACATAAGGTACACAGACACACACCCATAAGGTACACAGACACACACATAAGGTATACAGACACACACATAAGGTACACAGACACACACATAAGGTACACAGACACACACATAAGGTACACACACACACACATAAGGAACACAGACACACACACACATAAGGTACACAGACACACACATAAACTACACACACACACATAAGGTACACAAACACACATAAGGTACACAGACACACACACATAAGGTACACACCCATAAGGTACACAGACACACACACATAAACTACACAGACACACACATAAGGTACACAAACACACATAAGGTACACAGACACACACACATAAGGTACACACACATAAGGTACCCAGACACACATAAAAACTACACACACACCCACATAAGGTACACACACACACACACACATAAGGTACACACACACACACACATAAGGTACACACACACACACATAAGGTACACAGACACACACATAAACTACACACACACACATGTAATACACACACACAACTGGTTCACAACACGCACCAGTTGATAACAACACACACCTCAATCACTCCAGGAAAACAACTTTACACGCTATATATAACTTAGGAACAACACACACACACGCGCGCGCGCACACACACACACGGTCACGGTCACGGTGGCCGAGCGCGCTTAGTACTCTGTATTGGGAGCGCTAGCTCTGGTGTCGGGGGTTCAATCCCAGGCACCGGCAGGGGAAGTTCTCTCAAAAACTTTCCCTGGCCGTGAAGGCAAGATCTGGGCGGATCGTCTCGGGGGACCCACAAAGTCTCCTGCCCACGTCCTACTCCCTTGGGAGTATGTAGGCGCTCTCGTTAGCTGCCAGGATCAGTCTGTTGATCCATTAGGATAAGATCTAGGTTAAGTCTGTGTATTTTCAGCCCCATTGGCTGCCGGCTTGAAATAAACCGATTATTATTATTATTACACACACACACACACACACACACACACACGCGCGCGCGCGCGCACACACACCGACCTTATACACAACATGCACACACACGCACCTTACACCTCTCTCTCACTCACACATGTATTAGGCAATTCTACAACGGACGTGAGACTTTATGGAGAAGCTTACTGCTTCTACTATATTACCTAGTACATTCACCAACTACATGTTGTGACGCACCCAGTGCGTGGCAACGTAACCTGATTGTACTCCTTGGTACTCCACTGTACCGCCACGGTACCGCGTTGTACCGTGCTGGCTGCTTATATTGAGTGTGACAACGTATAACTATGTTCTTTGTATCTCTGCAAAGGTCTCGTCATTTGCTAACCAGTGGTGGGTTTTGTTTTAAGCCATGTCGAGACCTTCCATTTAATATGTAGTATCAATAGAGAAGTTGATAGATGAGATGATAGGAATTCAGAGAGAGAGAGTGAGTTAGACTTCAGAGCGAGAGGGTAGCAATGGTTGCCAGACGTATGGACCGGTTGGCAGCCCTGCGCTTATAGCTAGGTGCGACAGGGTTGGTAGTACATTGCCGCCTGCATATGCTGCCTGGCTGCCCATGTTGTCGTACTGCACATTGCATGGAGGCTCGCTGTGTGTTCCATGATCAGGTTGCCTAGAACCTTTGAGATTCTAACATCCCTTGCCCTCTCTCCCAATTTCTCACGGTTGCACTCTTTCTCTCTGACGACATTACTCTTATTTCATTCTTCTCTCTATTTAAATGCATACCCTTCCCTTGAGGTCCTAAAGGAGTTTCAGCACTCACCTCTCGTATTACTCTTAGGACAAGCATATATTTACATGTATTAGATTTAAGGGGTTAATGTGAACAGCGATCTTCTTGATGAGGATAGTTGGTGAACGTTCTACATGTTCACGAGTTATATGCCCAGCTCATCATCCAATTTGTGACTAGACTAGTGCCATGTGTAAGAGCCCGACCATGCCCAGGAGTTGTCTGTAGAGGGGCGAGGACTTAGCCTTGATTTGCCTACCGAGCCAGGAGCGAGTGCAGTACCAGAGACTACAGCTCGCTCGTAGTGCCGGTATAGTAGAGTAACGTAATTTATCTGTCCTTGTGTTCTCTACAGTCTTTTCCTGGGTTCTCGCTTTCGGTGCTGGGACTCGTTGTTCCTGTGACTTGGCCTGCTAGCTAGAACACATGGGGATGATGAGTGGGTGATATCTTTATTTTACTATGCATTGCAGCTCTCTTTAAGTTTATGTATGTAACACTTTACAATACACATTACTCACACACAAGACAACACTATTAATACTTTCATGTATCAATTAACTGCACTGTCGTTTTGCTGCTGTGTCCGGAGTTCCGTTGCGTAGGGCGCATACGGACTCAGAGGGGAGACAGAGTGAGAGAAGCGAAGTAGCCTATGCGGTAGTAGGCTACCGGCGCAGTACTGTTGCCTGCAACCTTTTAGTTATTCCAAGTATAGATTCATTATTACAATAAGTGACTACTATTTATGTTCCTTCCATGTGTATTATTAGGTATCTACTGGATCATGAACATCTTGTATGCTACATGCTAGTGCATGTTAGTAGGGGACAGTTATTCTAGTGCACGCGCTTTCAAGTAGGCGTGTACATTTGTCATTTAGCATTTCACTGTCATACCTTTAGCCTGCTTCTATTCTACATTATTAGAGGCTTAATATTAACGTAGTTTCTTGAGTATTGCATTTCTTTAGTAATAACGTAACCTATAAATGTCTGAGGGAGTTTAGCCTCATAGCCTACCCCTGTTGTACACTTTCGCCGAGTTAAGGTACCTCGTTACCATAGACGATAACTCTGTAGGGCGTTGGTGCTTTTGTTGTCTGGAGCATATAGTATTTGGGACTGGAATCGAGCGTGTCGTTGTCACATAAGCCATTTCTGTCCTACGATCAAGAATCCCGAATATGTATTGCCGATCCAGCCGTAACAAAATGGCGACCTTGCACAAGATTCAGTAGTATCCTATCACATGTTTTTTGGAGAACTATTCTATGCTACCTAGTAGAGCTGGCTAGAATTTTCTTGCATATTGGAGGAATTTTTATTGTGTCATTATTGTATTGGTGGACTTGCAGATTGTTTCGTTGGGGGTGTCTAGAGTAGAGTCATTCAAGCATCTTTAACATTTTGTGAGTCGAGACTGCAATTAGTAATAAGCACTTCTTTTTTTTTATGAACAACAATTGTATAACCAGCACTATGTCTAATGACTCATCATTTACGGGGGAGGATAACACGGTACAGCCTAGTAACCAGCAAGTACAACAGATGTTTAGGGAGGGGAGTGTTATAAGTGGAGAGAGGGATGCCCGGGCATTTTTGCAGACACCTTTGACCGAACAGCGCCTGCAGGCTATTGATTGTTACGGTCTTCGCTGTTTAGCCACGGTTTTGGGGCGGGACTGTCCTGACAGTTGGCCCAAGAAGAATTTGGTGGCATGTTTGTTGGGTGATGGCGATGGGGCGGTGGGTGGAGTGGGGTCTTGGGGGGTTCCCTCCAAGCCTCCATTCCACTCTACCCCTGAGCTGGGCCCTCAGCCAGCGAGTCTTAGCACGATGCAGCAGGAGGGTTCTCAAGGGCAAGCTGGCTTACCCGTAAACACGTCTCGGTGTGGATCCCCCATTTTGTGCTCTCCCCCCCCAGGCCTGTCTCCTGAGATGTTATTTCAGCTAGAACTAGCTAAGTTTAAGCTGCAGGAGACTCAGATACAACAGGCTAGTATAGAACGCATAGAGGTTGCTAGAATCCAAGCCAATCAGGATGCAACCAGGTACCAGGCTGAAATGGATGTCGAGAAGTCTAGAGTAGAGACCACGGGGCGTCATCTCGGTGGTGGGCACCGGGTTACAGACTCACTTTCGCATTTAATTAAGTTAGTACCCGCATTTGATGAGACAGCAGTGACTGAGTTTTTTGCTCGTTTCGAAAAGAAGTGTCGTGAGTATGACTGGCCGGAGGTTAAATGGGCAGCATTAGTTTCATCACGTCTAGTGGGTAAGGGGTTGAAAGCCTACGATGCACTGTCACTGGACGAGAGTGTAGTGTATGGACTGGTGAAGGAGGCTGTGCTCCGGGCCTACGAACTGCAACCCGAAACTTATAGATTGAAGTTCCGTGGCGTGAATAAGAAGAGCGACGTCAGTTTTATGGAGCACGCACGGGACTTAACAGATGCATGTAATAACTGGTTTCGGTCCGAGCACGCAGAGTCGGCTGAGGAAATTAAGCAACTTTTCTATCTGGAACAGTTTTACAAATGTACTGGAACCGATCTAACGCTGAACATTAAGGAAAAATGTCCCAAGACAGTAGAGGAGGCTGCCAAGATGGCAGACCTCAGATTATCATTGATTCGTGGTTGCGGTGCCGCTCAGAGGGCTGAGTCAGGGCAGAAGGGGCGCTATACCCCACCCACCAGAGTTTTTGATAATAACAAATCCTATGACACACATAACCACACTAAATGCATTGCACCTAATAACACCTACAAACACAAGCCTCTCCCGTTTACTAAAGGTCAGGCCCCTTCTTCGCCCGCACAAGGGAAGAAGCCCATTGGGGATGTGAAATGTTACAAATGTCAGAAGCTAGGCCATTATTCACGTGAGTGCCCTAGTAACACTCCCGCTAAGCCGGTGTCATTGGTTCACAGTATCGGTGTGTCTCTGAAGGCTGCAGCAACTGCCCGGGGTAGGTTGTCAGCAGCTGAGGCACACGCGGTAAAGAAGCGTACGGAAGGCTCGACACCTGTCCGGGACACTTTCTGTAGCCATCGGGGACACAGGTTTGTGAGCTGGGGGAGTGTACTACGGAGGGTTGACTTGCTGAGGGATACGGGGGCTTCGCAAACTTTGTTGAGGAACTTCACAGGGAAACCGATAAATGCGGCCAGAGTTGTTGTGGTGCAGGGTATAAATGCTACGAGGTCATACCCACTTGTGAGGTTGGAGTTGAGAGTGGGAGAGGTGTGCAGGGAGCTGGATGTAGGGATCGTTGAGTGTTTGCCAGTTGAGGGCGTCGACCTTCTTCTCGGCAACGACTTTGCGGTGCCCACTTCCGGGACTCCACCCTTAGTCGTTGCCGAGAGGGCGGCCGACGTGGATGGTGAGAATCGGGAATGGGTTGGGAGGTGCCAACAGGATGAGATGGCCTGTGTGGTAACCCGATCTCGCTCTGCGGCTCCTGCACAGCCTAGCACTCAACCTCGGGGACAGTGGAGGAAGGATCAGGAGAAGGTTGCTAAGGGCAGGAAAAGGGACATTGATTCTGCTGCACTTCTCGGTGATTCGGTACTTGGACCTATAATAAACACGGGAGTTGACTCTGGCCCAGATATGGTGTGTAACAAGGCAGAGTTGGGTAAGACTTCGTGTGAGGCAAGAGCTGTAGCGAGAGCCACTAAGGCAGTAGAGCCTACTAGCCGGGGTAATGTCTTATTACAAAACCATCTTGATGCATTGACGCCCAGGGACATTAGTGAGCAGCAGCTGCAAGACGCTAGCCTAGCTCGTTATAGCAATGGTGCCATAGAGTTGGAGGAAGATGGGGATGCGAAGCCGGGAGATTTCTTTAGGCTCAACAGGATATTGTACCGCAGATTTCTAGACCCCAAATCGAAGTGGGAGGGCGGTGCGAGGGTAGTAGACCAGGTGGTTGTTCCAAATAAGTATAGAGAGTCCTTATTGTGTCTGGCGCATGATGTGCCGGTGGCGGGTCATTTGGGGGTAACAAAAACATTGGCGGCATTGGGCAGGTTTTTCTGGTGGCCTGGGGTCAAGGCTGATGTCTGTGCATGGGTGGCTGGGTGTGCGACCTGCCAGACAACGGGGAAGCCTAACCAGACAATCCCGAAGGCACCTTTGTTTCCCATACCTGTCACCGGGCCTCCGTTCAGCAAAGTTGTAGTAGATTTGGTTGGCCCTTTCCCGCCTACTAGTAGTGGCAATAAATTCCTGTTGACAATCATGGATGTGGCTACGAGATACCCGGACGCATACCCCATGAGAAACGGCTCGGCAAAGGCAGTTGTTAAAAACTTATTATTGTTCTGTTCCCGTTATGGATTTCCACGTGAGGTGCAGTCAGACCAGGGGAGCAATTTTACATCCAAATTGTTCAAGCAAACCCTTCAGTTGCACGGTATATGTTCTGTAGTGTCGTCAGCCTACCATCCCGAGAGTCAGGGAGTCTTGGAGCGGTGGCACTCGACCCTGAAGAGTATGCTACGCTGTTACTGTGCAGAACATGACACTGATTGGGATTTGGGTCTGCCGTATGTTCTGTTCGCTGCACGTGAAGTCCCAGGAGAGAGCCTGGGGTTCAGTCCAAATCAACTAGTCTTTGGCCATAATGTGAGAGGACCTTTAAGTATGGTGAAAGAGATCTGGGAGGGCGAAGAGAAGCCGGGGTCTGTACTTAAATATATCCTTGAGAGCCGGGAGAGACTTATAGGTTGCATGGCAGCGGCAGGTAATAACTTGGTTAATGCACAGGCGGTCATGAAGCACCAGTATGACGCCAAGGTGAAGCTTCGGGAGTTTTCGGTGGGTCAGGAGGTAATGTTGCTTTTACCTTTGCCTGGACACCCCCTTTCTGCCAAGTTTATTGGGCCGTATGTGGTGGCTCAGAAACTGTCCGACCTTGATTATCTCGTTGCAACACCTGACCGTAGAAAAAAACATCAGTTATGTCATGTTAACCTCATGAAAGAGTATGTGAGACGCCCCTCAGAGCCTCTCACTGTCCCTGTGCTGGTCTGCAGCGGCCAGGGTGGAGAAGGAGGTGGGGACAGTCATGCTGCTGAGGAGGATAGCTGGGACTGTGTCATTTCCGCGGAACAGTGGGCGGGGAATACTGAACAAGAGGCTAGGCAAGCTGTAAGTCACCTGCCTGAGCACCAGGGTGCTGCTGTCCTAGGCCTGTTCAGGTCATACCCCTCTGTTTTCGCCGAACACCCAGGTCTCACTACTCAGGTAACGCACGACGTGGACGTCGGTGATAATGTGCCCTTCAAGTCAGTGCCCTACCGTGTGCCCCCGGTAAAGTTGCCAGCTTTACGGGAGGAGTTAAAGTACATGGTTGAGAGAGGGATGATCACTGAAGGTTATGTGAAGTGGACATCACCCGTCACGTTGCAGCCAAAACCTGACGGCAAGGTGCGGTTCTGCATAGATTTTCGTAGGCTAAATGGCTTGACCACTACCAACCCTTACCCTTTGCCTCGAGTTGACGACAGCGTGGACAAGATAGGGAATGCAAAGTACCTTACTAAAATTGATCTTGTAAAAGGCTACTGGCAAGTACCCCTGTCGGACCGAGCTAAGCAAGTTTGTGGTTTTGTGGTAGATGGCAAGACCTACCAATGTAACGTAATGCCTTATGGGCTTAAGAACGCACCTGCCACGTTTCAGAACCTGATGAACGATATTTGTGACGAAATCCCTAACTGCACGGTCTACCTTGATGACGTGATAGTGTATGATGACAATTTTGAAAATCACCTAAGGCACTTAGAGACCCTGTTTGGGAAGTTGCACGATGCTGGGCTGGTGGTGAACCTGAGGAAGTGCGAGTTTGTAAAGGCTACTGTGCAGTATCTTGGCTTCGTGGTCGGGTTAGGCCGGGTGTGCCCCCCCCCCTGAGCAAGATACAGGCTATCAATATGTTTCCCAGGCCCACCACTAAGCGCCAGGTCATGCGGTTCCTAGGTATGATAGGCTATTATAGGCGCTTCATCCGGGGATACTCTACTGTCTTAGCACCGTTAACTGATCTACTGTCGAAGTCAGTGAAGTTCTGTTGGGCTGCGGAGTGTCAGAGGGCTTTCGACCTAGTCAAGCACCTGCTGTGTACACATCCGATTTTGAGAGCCCCAGACTTCTCCAGGAGTTTTCAGCTGGCGACTGATGCCAGCGGTGTGGGTGCCGGGGCAGTGTTACTGCAGACTGATTCCGAGGGCTTGGAACACCCAGTGAGCTTCTTTTCTCGCAAGTTTAATTCGGCACAAAGGAATTACTCGACTATAGAGAAGGAGCTTCTTGCTATCGTCTTGTCGCTCAAACATTTCGAAGTTTATGTTCCAGCCTACGGCCCGGTAGTGACGATTTATACGGACCATCATCCCTTGAAATTCCTAAATCAGTTTCACAATCGGAATATGCGGTTGACCAGGTGGTCCCTAATGCTCCAAGAGTATAATCTCAACATTCAGCATATTGCCGGGAGTGAGAACGTGATAGCAGATTGTCTATCAAGGGTTGATGATCCAGGATAGTCGTGCACGGTGTGTGGGTTGAGCAGGAGTAAAATTAGGCTATCATAACGCCGTCCAAAAAGATTATAAAACAATAAAATAAACGAAAATTTTTTTTTTTTAGTTTTGTAAGTCTTTATTGTTGTAGCATGATGCATGCGATATTGTGTTTTATGTATAATTCACACTTCAGTTGTTGTGCACCTTTTGCAATTAGTGGCAGCTAAGGGTAGCAGGTCGGTTGGTTGCCTGTCAGATTTTGATAATGCTTCTAAGGTCGATTATCTAAAATCTTGGGGGGGCTGTGACGCACCCAGTGCGTGGCAACGTAACCTGATTGTACTCCTTGGTACTCCACTGTACCGCCACGGTACCGCGTTGTACCGTGCTGGCTGCTTATATTGAGTGTGACAACGTATAACTATGTTCTTTGTATCTCTGCAAAGGTCTCGTCATTTGCTAACCAGTGGTGGGTTTTGTTTTAAGCCATGTCGAGACCTTCCATTTAATATGTAGTATCAATAGAGAAGTTGATAGATGAGATGATAGGAATTCAGAGAGAGAGAGTGAGTTAGACTTCAGAGCGAGAGGGTAGCAATGGTTGCCAGACGTATGGACCGGTTGGCAGCCCTGCGCTTATAGCTAGGTGCGACAGGGTTGGTAGTACATTGCCGCCTGCATATGCTGCCTGGCTGCCCATGTTGTCGTACTGCACATTGCATGGAGGCTCGCTGTGTGTTCCATGATCAGGTTGCCTAGAACCTTTGAGATTCTAACATCCCTTGCCCTCTCTCCCAATTTCTCACGGTTGCACTCTTTCTCTCTGACGACATTACTCTCATTTCATTCTTCTCTCTATTTAAATGCATACCCTTCCCTTGAGGTCCTAAAGGAGTTTCAGCACTCACCTCTCGTATTACTCTTAGGACAAGCATATATTTACATGTATTAGATTTAAGGGGTTAATGTGAACAGCGATCTTCTTGATGAGGATAGTTGGTGAACGTTCTACATGTTCACGAGTTATATGCCCAGCTCATCATCCAATTTGTGACTAGACTAGTGCCATGTGTAAGAGCCCGACCATGCCCAGGAGTTGTCTGTAGAGGGGCGAGGACTTAGCCTTGATTTGCCTACCGAGCCAGGAGCGAGTGCAGTACCAGAGACTACAGCTCGCTCGTAGTGCCGGTATAGTAGAGTAACGTAATTTATCTGTCCTTGTGTTCTCTACAGTCTTTTCCTGGGTTCTCGCTTTCGGTGCTGGGACTCGTTGTTCCTGTGACTTGGCCTGCTAGCTAGAACACATGGGGATGATGAGTGGGTGATATCTTTATTTTACTATGCATTGCAGCTCTCTTTAAGTTTATGTATGTAACACTTTACAATACACATTACTCACACACAAGACAACACTATTAATACTTTCATGTATCAATTAACTGCACTGTCGTTTTGCTGATGTGTCCGGAGTTCCGTTGCGTAGGGCGCATACGGACTCAGAGGGGAGACAGAGTGAGAGAAGCGAAGTAGCCTATGCGGTAGTAGGCTACCGGCGCAGTACTGTTGCCTGCAACCTTTTAGTTATTCCAAGTATAGATTCATTATTACAATAAGTGACTACTATTTATGTTCCTTCCATGTGTATTATTAGGTATCTACTGGATCATGAACATCTTGTATGCTACATGCTAGTGCATGTTAGTAGGGGACAGTTATTCTAGTGCACGCGCTTTCAAGTAGGCGTGTACATTTGTCATTTAGCATTTCACTGTCATACCTTTAGCCTGCTTCTATTCTACATTATTAGAGGCTTAATATTAACGTAGTTTCTTGAGTATTGCATTTCTTTAGTAATAACGTAACCTATAAATGTCTGAGGGAGTTTAGCCTCATAGCCTACCCCTGTTGTACACTTTCGCCGAGTTAAGGTACCTCGTTACCATAGACGATAACTCTGTAGGGCGTTGGTGCTTTTGTTGTCTGGAGCATATAGTATTTGGGACTGGAATCGAGCGTGTCGTTGTCACATAAGCCATTTCTGTCCTACGATCAAGAATCCCGAATATGTATTGCCGATCCAGCCGTAACAATGTACAGAGAGAGAGAGAGAGAGAGAGAGAGAGAGAGAGAGAGAGAGAGAGAGAGAGAGAGAGAGCGGGGAAGTTGGATTCGATTTCAAGTTTCGACATAATTATCTTTAAGGGGAGGTATTTAGTTTGTTCCCTACGTTTTCATCAAACTTAAAATTACAACCCCTAGACCCCCTTTCAAGATAAATTTGTACATTTTTCGGTAGAAAAATATCCCGGCCGGAGGCCGGTTGTTCTTAAATTACAGGCTCGCTATCGCTCGCCAGGAAAAAATCGACACCTTAATGGCACGAAAGGTCTTAAATTGACATAAATGGGGCAAAATGTCTTAAAATGTCAAAACTACTAGGGCGAACGTCTTAAAATCTCAAAAGCAATGGGGCTAAACATGAGGGAGAAACGGGTCCAAAAAAAATCCCTCAAGTGGATATCTCCCCTTAAACACCATGTAAGCTACTGAGAGAGAGAGGGTGGGGGGGTAAGTTGGATTCGATTTCATGCTTCGACATTATCTAAACACCGTGTAAGTTACTGAGAGAGAGAGAGAGAGAGTATTGATTGCAAGCAAGCTGTGCATGTTTTTTTTTAAAGCCATGCAAACTAACTATTAAACCCTTCTCTACCGGAGACGTCTTTGTAATTTAATTCTTGGTATTACTTAAGATGATTTTGTGCAGTTAAAGAAGGATCTGGGGTAGTAAAAACGGTTAGGTGAGATAGTTCGAAGCCTGTTCATTGCTGGAGGGTCTATTTAAACTAAATAAAATCGTCTAATGGTTGCCAGAATAAAATTTAAAGGCCCTCACCGGTTCAGTAATGGTTAACGAGGGAGATTTGATTTAATATGGTGTGTTTATTCTGCACACAATGAAATACCACTATAAAGCACACGATATACCGATGTATTAAGCCTTATGCTAGTATAGCGTAGGTCACAGAATAGGGTTTATCAAGTCAAAGACATTCGATTCACTTGGACCTAACCATGGTCTTAAAGTTATCAAGTACACACACACACACACACACACACATCAATTTGTCTATCTATCTAGAATCTATTTATCTATCTATCTACTTACTGTATGTACTGTATATATTATATTATATACCGGTACTGTATAATAAGATCATGTAAGAGAGAGTTGGAGCAGCCGTCAATTCCCCAACAGACTTATAACCCCGCGCCCCTTGTACTGTAAAATACCTTGCTCTTTAACCTGCCTACTGACCCTGCAGTACACAGATAGTGGACAACTGACTATGCTAGAAAACAGAAGAAGCAATCACAACTGTTGTAAGGTGTACTCTAATATAAAGAATTAAGGAAAACAAAAAGTTACTGAGATGTGTAGATATCGTACCCTAAACCTGTTTTGTTTTAAATATTCGCTAGATTAACCCACCCATATAGTTTGTATTTTATGCCAACTACTGTCCGATTATTTTTCCAATTTAATAAGTAATAATCACTTTCAATATATTTGAAAGTGGATATATTTGCGATTTTTACACCGCCTTTACTCCAACAAAATCCATTTAGATATACAGTAATTGGAGACTTGAAGTTAAGAATAAGGTCGTAATTAGTTAACTATAGCACACGGTATTGTTAAATTGTTTCCTTTCATTAACTATGGGTGCCGTATGTTTTGTTCATTATAATAGGGATAATCACAGTAGTAGATACTTTGTCCGAAAGTTGTGATTAACATTTAGCCTATGAACTAGGCTCAGTGGCCAATCAACGCCATCCATAATCCTTCCTGTGTCTACCTGTTGATCTTAGATGGCCTTGATAGATCCCAGTAGTAATTTTGGATAGTTGGATGGGCCCCTGTGCCTTGTTTGCTGCCTCTCAGTCACAAGTTTTGAACAATATGTAAGTGTGTGATGCCCGATATTTGTATTTATCAACCAATCAGTTAATCAATGTTATTTCATCATATGCATACAAATACATGCCGGTATATTACATGTACAGTAAGTGTAAACAACATCAGAATTACATAGTTAGGTAATAATATAATGGTCTATTATACAATGCAATAGAAAATACATTAGCTTGATAGTAATACCGGTTTTATTAAATATTGTATTAATTGGCCCCTTGAAGTTTACTTTCGTAGTAACGGTAAACACAAACATGACAAGTAAGTCTAAAAATATTACACTGAGTGGCCACAGCTAGAACGTGTCCTTCAACTGTCTCCTAAAGGGTCCGTGCCTGTCAGCCTGTATCAAGCGCAGGTCAAGGGATAGAAAAAAGATGAGACATATTCGTGCAGGATATACTCACAGGGTTCTCTCTCTCTCTCTCTCTCTCTCTCTCTCTCTCTCTCTCTCTCTCTCTCTCTCTCTCTCTCTCTCTCTCTCTCTCTCTCTCTCTCTCTCTCTCATATGAACTTGTTGGTTGGGTGACGTATAGCCTGCGTGCAAGATATAATATTATGGTTATTCCTGATTCTGGTTGTATATCTTTTCACCCGGTCTGTGCAGTGTGACCTATGAAAGCAGGTTATTTTTTGTAAAGCATTCAAGGAACTGGAGTTCTCGAAAAGGGTCTCCAGTCCTGACGCTATTCATGACTTACAGTGTACTGGCTTAATAATCCAGAAGGGTTGATAGCCTCTGAAGTCCTATTTTTAACTAACTATCTAAAGCATTAATTTGTTTATTTTGTCTTTGTAGAATACCTGTTTGTGTATTCGCCAGATTTCTCAAACAGGCTAGATTATTCAAATTCGTAAGCGGTGTTCCATATTAATTGGCTCGCGATATCGATAATAATAAAATTAAAAGTTAGATTTATAAATTAACGATTGTCAACAAATATCTTACCTTAACTCTCTTAGTTTTCCGGGAGGCAGCCATTTATTTTATATGTGTTAGTTTAGGAAGGATTCTTAGGTATCCAATGAATTAAAAGGATCTCCATTATCCCCTTACTCTCACAATCCCTTCCTAATCTGAATAAAATCGTTTAATGGTAACCAGAATATATTGTTGTTAAAAATGCGTCATAATCCTCATGGGGTTAATTATCATAAATTGTGATACAATATGAAAGTGTTTAAGGGGAGATGGACCGTTTTTCTGGTCCCGTCTCTTCCTCATGCTTATCCCCATTAGTTTTAAGATAAGAGGTTTGGCCCATTAGTTTATCAATTGTAAGACCGTTCGCCCCATTTATTTGTCAATATTAATAGCTTTCGTACCCTTTAGGTGTCGATTTTTTTTCCTGGCGAGCGAAAGCGAGCCTGTAACTGTGGAGGAACCGGCCTTCGGCCGTGAAAATTTTCTACCGAAAAATGAACAAATTAATTTCGAAGGGGGATCTAATGGATTTTTTTGTTTTATTTGATGGAGGTCTAGGGAGAAAACTAAAACAATAACCACTGTCCCCTTAACCCAGTTGTACCATACTAATTTTCTGTAGATAGGCCTAGCATTTTTATCGATTTCATATAGGCTACTACTGCCTTACACATAGAAAACTTGGAGGTGCACCGCGTACGAATTGGCCAATATAGGCTACCCGTATTACTTATGAATGGATTTTGACGAACATTGGTCAGTACCATAAACTGAACCTTTTGCGCCATATAGCCTATGTTATTTTTCTTGATAACGCGAATCAGTATTTTTCAGCTCAGAAGAACCCTGTGCCATCTATTAGAGAGAGAGAGAGCGAGAGAGAGAGAGAGAGAGCGAGAGAGAGAGAGAAAAAAAAGATAATTTACAAGAACATAATTTATATAGAAGACTGTACATTTGCCTATACAAAGAGTTGATGCTCTATCATATCATGTGGAAGAGTGATTATCCAGTCAGTGAAATGTAAGAGAGAAAACAGACTCGGGCATGTCAAGAGAATGTTTCGAAATATTTCATAAACATGTCAGAATTGGTCAATATAAGACGACTGGAGACGATTGTACCGTACCATGAGTGAATCCTGGCTATAGTACCAAGAGGAGTAAATATATAACTATTCTCGGGAGCGTGTGAAGAGTCGGTTTTTACGGCTATTTTGGCTGGTTCCAAGTAGGGGTTGCAGTACTTGGAGTACATGATAAAGAATGTAGAGTACAAAATAAGGCTAGGGAGACCCTCTTTAACCTTTTTACCCTCGGCTGGTAAAAATGCAGTTATTTCAAGGAGGGTGACCTGCCTTTTTCCCTCGTTCTCTCTCTTGCTCTGGCTTGTATCCATTCGGCCCCATTTAGCCTACTGTTTTAAGACGTTTACCCCCATGCGGGTGTTATTTTTTTCCTGGCGAGCGGTAGCGAGCCAGCATATTTGTTTTAAAACAATTTGACAGGCTAAATTTGTAAATTTTTCGATAGAAAAATTTCTCCGGCGAAGCCGGATTTCTCCATACAATGCTGGCTCGCTATCGCTCACCAGGAAAAAGTCGACACCTAGATTGGGATAAACGTCTTAAAACAGTAGGCTGAATGGGGCCGAATGGATACAAGTCAGAGAGAGAGAGAGAAAAGGATAGACAAAAAAGCAGATTATACCCCCCTTAACAGAAAAGTATGGGTTGGGGACGGTTTGTATTTATGGAACAATTTGAATCATTTATAAAGTTGACTGACGGTAGCTGGAATGTATTTAATTGCCATCAGTTTAACCCTTTAACGATAATGACGTATTTTGACAGTATATTCTGGCTATCAATAGACGATTGTATTCAGATCAGGAAGGGTGTGTGGAAGTCAGAGGGTTAATCGAGATAGGCTAGTCTTTACCCTTATAATTCCCACAGATCCTTCCTAAACTGTATACAAACGTCTAATGATAGCCAGAATATACTGTCAAAATGCGTCATAATCGTCAAAGGGTTAATGCTACTTAGCCGACCTCTTATAACTTTAATTTATATGCTGACAGACTACAAACGCCGAATAACTGCAAAACCTGGTTGGTGTGACTGGACATTAAGCTGTTATCACACGAGAACTTTTATAGTCAACATTCGATGATCAACATTTTCTTGATACCATTTCTGAAATATGTTGCACTATTATCGGAAGCTAGACTGATGATATACGGTAATATTTTGGATACCGGTGTCACGTGTAATATACACTCCCCTGGATATTGACTCCCCAGTCGTTTGTATACATAATTATAACTTACACTCCCCAGTCATTATTATACATAGGCTACCATTTACACTCCCCCAGTGCATATAATACGTGCAATATACATATACACTCCCTTTCAATAATTTGCACTCCCCTGTTTCAATTTTTTAACGTTATGACCATTTTAATAATAAATTACAATTTAAACCTTTCTTCATTGCTACTGGAATGGTTGTGTATCTTTCAATACCATATCTCAGACCAGTCTCACTAAACTTGAAATATACTCTGTTTACACCTTATTTCGCATAATTTATTTATTAATTTATATTTTTATTTAAATATTATTTTATTTTATATTTTAATAGTTTATTATTCTTATTACGATTTATTTATATACAGGTATTTATATATTTATTTCGTGTAATTATTTCGGTTAGGTTAGGTTAAGTTAGGTACCGTAGTAACTGAGGGAGTGCAAATATTTCAAGGGGATTGTAAATTATATGTGTAATAATGACTGGGGGAGTGCAAATTATATGTGTAATAATGACTGGGGGAGTGCAAATTATATGTGTAATAATGACTGGGGGAGTGCAAATTATATGTGTAATAATGACTGGGGGAGTGCAAATTATATGTGTAATAATGACTGGGGGAGTGCAAATTATATGTGTAATAATGACTGGGGGAGTGCAAATTATATGTGTAATAACGACCTGAGGGGAGGGGGGGGGGATGTCAGGGGGAGTGCATAATAAATGCTACACAGGTAACAGACATACCGTATATAAAATGTTGATCTCGTAAGCTGCCAGACCAGTGTTGAGGATGTTGAAGGAAAAAGCGCTCGTGTGATAGCAGCTTAACTGCATGCCTCCTGAGCGGTGTACTCTTGAAGTGGTCATCATTACAGGGGGGGGGGGGGGGACAAGAGGAGGGTAATGGGAGAGGGGCTAATTGGTGACAGTCTGGGGGGCACAACATCATCATCATCCTTCTCTTCTTCTTTCGCTTCTCCTTCATTTTTTCATTATTCCTCCACTTCGTCTTCTTCCACGTCATTCTCATATTTATTCTCTTATTCTTCTTCCACCTCATTCTCTAGTTCCTTCTATTATTATTCTTCCTCCCCATTCTTTTCTGTCTTCTCGTCTTTCTTGTCCTCCTCCTCCTCCTTCACTTCCCCTCTTTCTTTTCGTCTCATTCTTTTCTTGTTCTTTATCTTCGTCTATATATTACCCTACGTCTTCTGCTTAACTCTCCTTTGCTCTACCTAGAAGTCAATAGCTAACTTATGTAAAGTGATTATTCATAATGTTGATTTTTTTTTTGGTTTACATTATCGCGTTTTAGAGTGTTATTAAATTGGTGTTATATGTTCATCGTTATGTTGTTCTTTGTCTTCTTCTTCCTCCTCCACCTTCTTCGCTTTCCTTCCTCCTCCCTTCTCCCATTACCCCTCCCTCTCCCCCGCCCCCCTTTCTCCTCCTCCTCCACCCCCACCTGGTTCTTGTCTCTTGCATAGGCTGCACATTCACAAACAAGTACACACACACACGTACATGTCTACACACACAGGCTCGCTCACACATGCCCCAACTCGTACATACACCATCAGACAACACAGACACACACACACAAACACTCACACACATACACACACACACATACACATACACACACACACACACACACACACACACACACACACACACACACACACACACACACACACTCACTCACACACACACACACTCACTCACTCACTCACTCACACACACTCACACATACATACATACATACATACACACACACACACACACACACACACACACACACACACACACACTCACACATTCTAAAGCACTCTCACTTTAATATTGTTGGTTTATTTTCCGTAAAGCTGAACATTTACTAGTCCAGTGATCTCCCTCGCTCTTTCATATCACATCAGTAGGTACCGGTATGTAAGTATACATTTACTTTCAGACTAATTTCTTTCAATCCTATATAAACACTGTTCTTGTTGATATTTCCTGACGTCATAAGGTTTCACTTCCTCCTATATCCGGTCCGCCTTACAACCGGAGGATGTGGAGGATAGGGAGAGAGCGGAGGGTGGGGAGAAATCCTTCTAGTTTGCTGTCCTAATCTTCTACTATAGACTGTCCTTGTCTCTAGTAGTATTAAGGCCGGACCATCTAGACCGCAAGATCTGTGTAGTCTGATTATCTGTGTAACTTTAACTTTCTCTTATAGCCTAAACACGCCACCACAAAGCACTCAATAAATGAACATATAAAACATACAACGCAATCAAGGCACGGCAACCAGACACTAACTAAACAACGCAATCAAGGCACGGCAACCAGACACTAACTAAACAACGCAATCAAGGCACGGCAACCAGACACTAACTAAACAACGCAATCAAGGCACGGCAACCAGACACTAACTAAACAACGCAATCAAGGCACGGCAACCAGACACTAACTAAACAACGCAATCAAGGCACGGCAACCAGACACTAACTAAACAACGCAATCAAGGCACGGCAACCAGACACTAACTAAACAACGCAATCAAGGCACGGCAACCAGACACTAACTAAACAACGCAATCAAGGCACGGCAACCAGACACTAACTAAACAAATAGAAGAATATAGAAGCACAACATGTACGAACTAGTGTGCACACGTGAGGAACAACAGTCACACACACACACACACATATACAAACAACGCAACACAATGCACACAACACACACAACACAAGACAACACTCATACAACAAAGCGAACACACACATACACACAATCCAAACCTACATTAACGCACTCACTTACACATTACACTAGAAAACACACATCACAACGCAATAATACAACACTTCCACACACAACACGCACACACACACACACACACACACACACACACACACGTACATACATACCCAGGACACAACACTGCACTATCCCCACGAAAAAGAACCATCGCCTCAGTTCAAAGGAATGTACTTAAGGGAGCCCATCTCGCTCTTTTTATCTTTCTCTCCCTCTCTCTTTGGCTTGTATCCATTCGGCCCCATTCAGCCTACTGTTTTAAGACTTTTACCCCCATCTAGGTGTCAATATTTTCCTGGCGAGCGGTAGCGAGCCAGCATATATATATATATTTGTTTTGACAGCAGGCTAAATTTGTAAATTTTTCGATAGAAAAATGTCTCCGGCGAAGCCGAAGTTCTCCATACAATGCTGGCTCGCAATCGCTCGCCAGGAAGAAATCGACACCTGTATGGGGATAAACGTCTTAAAACAGTTGGCTGAATGGGGCTGAATGGATACAAGCCAGGGAGAGAGAGAAAAGGAGAGAAAGATAAACAAAATCCGGTGACCCCCCTTAAGTGATCCCTCAGAGGTACCGAGGATAATAATACACAGTAGCTGGTGGATAGATATGGCAAGCAGTGTTGCCAATATAGATACCTTTCCGCTAGATCTAGATATTATTTCGATCTACAGTATAAGGCAAACATATCTATCACCATAATTATATTCTAGCGATATTTTGGGAGACTTCAGCCATTTTAGAGCGATATTGTAAAGATTGTGGCATTATTATTCTAGCGATATTCTAGCGGACTAGATATGGTAACCCTTATATGAGTGTTGGTCGAGTTAGGTCACAGTCACACGAGCGCAGGTTTCTGGCAACTTTCATCGGCATTCTGGTGGTCTAATAGCTTCTGAATTAAGGGGAGATGGGCCGCTTTTCTAGACCCCCTTCGCCCTCGTGTTTAGCCCCATTAGTTTTCCGATTTTAAGATGTTTGCCCCATTAGTTAATCGATTTTAAGACCTTTTGCCCCATTTCTTCGTCAATATTTAGACCTTTCGTGCTATTTAGGTGTCGATTGTTTCCCTGGGAACGATAGTGAGCCTGTAATGTTGGAAGAATTGGCCTTCGGCCGGGACATTTTTCTACCGAAAAATGTACAAATTTATCTAGAAGGGGGATCTAATGGATGTTTTGTTTTAAGTTGATGGAGATCTAGGGAGGAAACTAGAAAAATAAATAATACATGCAAAAATCGCCCAAAAAGTTAAACCATTTTTTTTTAGATCATAAAGATGAAGCAATGCCGCCTGAGTTAGATCCCTCATTACCAACCTGGAGGATGTTTGGCCTTTGATCATTTGGCTTCTGAAGGGATGCTGTATAGAAACTTAACCCTTTCAAGATCGGTTTAAATATTTCTGTTCTGTTATTAGCGATTTGTAGACGACATTATTCAGATTAGGAAGAGTATATGGAAGTTAGAGGACTAATTGAGATAGTGTTTACCTTTTAATTCCCACTGATCCTTCCTAAACTGTACACAATTAGTCTAACGATAGCCAGAAATAAACTGTCAAAATGCGTCATAATTTTGAAAGGGTTAGCAGTCTGTTTAAGCCCCTAACTTTACTTTACATTTAAGACTTCAGCCACTTGCCTAAGTTTATCTACCTGCAGTGTTTGTTCCGATATCAATGTAATACCGGTAGTAAGCTTAGGCTAGGTCTACTCGAAGGGACTGGAGATTTCGAAAAGAGGCTCTAGTCCCTGACGGCTTTTCTCGACTTGCAGTGTGCTGGCTTAATAATCCAGAAGGGTTGATAGCCTCTGAAGTCTTATTTTCACTACTAACTAACTATGTCTACTTGGAAATTTTGTTGCGTGAATAACGTTTGTCGATCAAAAGTTGCTTGTAAATGGAGTTCATGTAAATCCTTTTTAACCCCTTCTGTACCGGCGACGGCGTTTTAATTTTATTCGAGCTATATTTAGGACGATTTGTGCAGTTTAAAAAGGATCTGTGGTAGTAAAAAGGGTTAAGTGAGATAGTTTCAAAGACTGTAAATTGCTGGAGGCCCTTTTGAAATTGACTAAAATCGTCTTATAGTAGCCAGAATATAATTAAAAGGACGGCGCCGGTACAGAAGGGGTTAATACACAGGAACTGGGAGAGGCATGTTTATAAAGGAACTTTATCTGCTGTGTTACGACCGGGGCTCGTATAAAACAAGGGGCTCTTAATCATTGGACTAGGAAAGCACACAGCCACAACGGTAAACTAGATCCAACCCCTGAACTTATAATGCCGGCGCACAAAAACACCTATGCCCTCCAGAGTTAAATCCTGCGATAACGGGGTATCCTATAACTCAGTATAAGTGCACTACTACTACAGGCTGATGATCTCTGATACAGCCTGATCACAACAACATACAATTACGGTAATAAGGTATACTAGGAAAAGATAGAGATCTTAATTAAATCACTCCAATGATTTAATGCAAACTAGAAGAAAGTATATTTAAAGTTACTCTAAACAATAATGAACTGTCACTCCTATACTAAAGAAAGTGAACGAAAGTCCCAAAGCATCGAGCAGGAATCTTCTGAAGAAAGTCTGATGCTAGGTTAAGATGATCGTATCGGATTTTGAACTGTAGTATAAAGCAGGAACAGGATATGACAATTGTAAGGACATATAGGGTTAACTGGCACGGGAATAATAACTGCGCAATAGTAGGAACTCAAACAGCAAAAGAAGTACTTCCTCATCAACGAAACAGCCTACTAGGGTTGTGCAACTCAACAACAACCTAGACTAATAAATGCCGTGAATAATAATGCATACATAACAGAAAGAGTTTATAATCTAAATCTGGTGTCTGCTAGGCGAATAAAGTCTAGCTGGGATGTAGTAGGCTAGGAAACAATGGCTGAGCAAGCGGCTCGTAGCCTAGCGAAGTCCTTAAGGCTGTGCGGCCAAATTACGTTAATTGACGGGGTGCTCTCTTGAGAGATCCAGATCGCTAGTATCTGGTTCTCTCCTGGCGACCCTCTCAAAGTCAAAGCAAACGAGTTAGCACAGTGTTGGGTGGCAGAGGCAAAAGCCCTCACTCGCAACACAGTGCTAAACTCACAAGGTACACAGTCAGAAAGACCACCTAGGCTTCCCACGTCTCCGTTGCGATTGTACAGGTTCAACAAAACCTAGTACACATCGGAAATCACAACACCAGTAGCCTTATCCCAGTCTAGCATTAAATCCCCCAGCAGACCACCAAGATACAGGACGGGAGACACCGTGAGTGTGTCAACCTCTACAGACAAAATTGGTAACCCTTCCAAAATGCCTAACTAAACATGTGTTATCTGAGAGCTTCAGCATATAATACGATGGCCGATATATGAAATCGTGCAGAACCAAAGGGAAGTTATGATATTAAATAGAGTAGAAGAATGAGAGGTAAGAAGTTGAGAGAGAGAGAAAGTGCTCTATAGGTAGAAGTCGGGAGACAGGGGGGCAAGGGACATGTGAAGGGTATGCTAGTCAGGAAAGCTCTGAGGAGAATAGCTCCTCTGGACCCCTCCAGGATCCCACACAAAGGCACGGTGGTCAGCCAATCACAGGCCGCTACGTCACCCAGCAGCAGGCCTGCAGAAGGCGCCAGGAACCACCAGCCAATCAAAACCGAGAGAAAAGGCCACGCGGGCGAGCAACTCCTCCGGAAGGGAGGAGGGAGGAGGAGGAAAAGCAACACTCACCTCCCCCACCCTGTTCGCTCGCTCTCTCTCTCTCCTTCACTACAATGCATCTTATGTTCAACTCATGATATAAAATACAATGCATTGTCACAGGCGAAAACAAAGACCACTTCTACCCTGCCTGTGACATGACGATTCACAAGAAAGAAAGTACAACATTGTAGACAGACTGTAGCCCATTTCACTGCCCTGGCGAGTGCTAGTGGCTACTGGGAGGCGGTTCTGCCAACGCTGGCAGGCGTCACACCCCGCCCAAGATATAGGACGCTCAACATTAGGCGAGCACGATATCTGACAAGACAGAATGCCGACAAGACCCGTCACACATAGCCACTCCGCCAGAAATGAAATGCAAAGCTCAATCTTACATAAAACAACATATCAACATAAAGAAAATCTTATAACCCCTCCCAAACATAATAGTATAATTTTAGCCTGCTATGCTCCCAGAGCGAGCTTCACAGAACTCAGCCTCCTAAGTGAAAGACAGGTTCAACTTAGGACTTTAGCTATAACATAGGCAACTTACAATTAACTATCAAAAGAAAGAGTTTTTATAGATTTTTTATTTTTTTAATATGTTTATGGCGGCTGCACTTACAGGGGCAAGCCTAGTTTTTCTCTACTCTCAACACACACTGACTGAACGGCGAGGATTCTCCTGCAAACAAACCCTCCCGTGACAAACAATCAGCCACAACATTATCAGTGCCCTTAGCATGCCACACATCCAACTTGTGTTCCGGCAGCACAACAACACCTGGCACTGATAAACTGCCCAGTTCAACACAAGACTGGCATTTCTCCTCGCTCTTTCCGGCAACGGGGCCTGCCAATAACCTTTCACTAGTTCTACCTTCGTGATAGGCGATGCAGCCCCGAGGCGGTCTATGGTGTCGTCAACTCTCGATAAAGTATAGGCGTCTGTCAGGGATAATGCACACACACTCTCGCAATCAACACACTCACTGATCTTGCCACTTAACACAGGTTGCAAAGTTACAGGCAACGACCACTCACGACATTCCTTATCCCTCAGACCCTTCGTCAACACGTAATCCAGCTCTGCTTGCACCACAGGCTGTCGAGCAGGATTTATACGGTAGGGAGCCAATTTGAACCTTGCACTGTCTCCAGCCTCCATGTCGGATTCTACTTCGTACATCAGGCCTGGAGAATGAACAAACATGCGAAAGTACTGCCATAGCCTAGTAAACAACTGCCTTGCACTGTCTCCATGAACAACATGCCTAGTGCCCTCCCACAACCCAGCCGAGACCGCAGCTTCTAACCTGTAGTCTCCCTCCTCCACCTTCGTCCCTAGAACAGCCAGGTCATGAGAGGGACAATCAGTACCACCTGTGCAGTCACTCCCATAGTTCATTATTGCTAAGGCTTCCCCGCCGATACCGTACATGCACACCCCCGCATTCCTTACGACTACATCTGCCTGCGCAGCATCACCGCTTTTAGCGACATGGCCAGATACAGTCGGTCTATGGTAGGGCTGTTGCAATTGACTAGAGCAGCATTGGGAGACTATGCGACGACTGGGCACTTCTATGCCACAGCCAACCTCACCAATCTGCTCAAAGTCCTCCTTTTGACCACCACCCTTGGCAGCCATGGGTCGACCCTGACCTGGCAACCATGCCAAAGCCTCGTCGCCCACCTTGAACCACCGAAACAACGAGGCTAACGGTCTTTCAACATTCACGTGACCTGCCCGCGGAACATCTTGCACCGCCCGAGTTGTGAGGCTCAGGGGCTCGGCATGACCAGTGGGGTATGAACCGAGCTGGTGCTGGAGCACTGCACACTGCTGCTCAGGCAGGTGCTCTAGCGCTTCCACAGCCACCAGACTCGTGTCCCCCGCCCACTGCTCCGCCGAGACATGATAATCCCTACTCTCCTCCACCTGTGCCCTACTGCCCCCCTCTCCTTCTCCACCTTGGCCGCTGCAGACCAACGCAGGGACAGTAGGCTGCTCAGGTGGTTGCCTCTCAAACTCCTCCAACAGGTTCACATGACATGTTTCCCCGTCCTCGTGTTTGATCTCGACAGCACCATTACCACACTTCTGAACTTCCGGATCATCCAACTGCAGTTTACAAATATCTGAGGGAACCAACCTGTCTAGATGCTTCCGAAGCAACCCATGTCCTCCCCCAATACCAAACTGAGCAACCCTTTGTTCTCTCTGTGCATAACGTTGCTGCCTCGGAGTCTCTTCCTGCCCTACCTCCTCACTAGCTGTGACAGGTCCTGGGGCTTCTCCAGACTCCAACAACGGTGCCAATACTGAGTTGCCAAGAAGAGCCGCTGGTACTAAACTCTTCAAACTGTTACCAACATTAGCCATCTTCTTCCGACCGTTCCTCCGTTGATCAAAAGACTGAGGAATAGGCTGTGACACTTTGGATGCAAGAGGTCTTGTAACAACGCACGCCATAGGTTGTACTTGACATTTCTCTACCCACTCCTGTTCCTCCCTACTCACGTCGGCCAGCTTCTCGGCAACGACTAAGGGTGAAACCTCAGAAGTAGGCACCGCAAAGTCGTTGCCGAGAAGGAGGTCGACGCCCCCAACAGGCAAGTTCTCCACAACACCCACATCCAACTCTCGTGTCACACCATCCACCTCCAGTTCCATCCTGACCAACGGGTATGACTTGACAGCATTGATACCCTGCACCACAACCACCCGTGCCGCGTTTATTGGTCTACCAGTAAAGTTCTTCATTAAAGTCTGAGAGGCACCCGTATCTCGCAACAGCTCAACTCCATGCTTCTTACCAGCCCACTTCACGCAGCCATGCCCTCGATGGTCACAAAAGACATCGCGGACAGGGTTCGAGCCTTCCGGATTCTTCTCCACTGGCTGTGTCCCAGCCTCTGACGTTATACCCCGGGCAAACTCTGACGACTTCGGGGACACCCCAATGTTGCGAGCCAAAGACACAGCTTGCTTGGACAGGCTCTTGCAAAATGCCCCTCCTCATGACAATGAAAACACTCTAACTCCCCCTTAGGCTTCCCTTGAGGTGGGGAAGGGCCCTGACCCTTCTTAAACGGGATGGTATTAGGTTTATGGTCAGACTTAGTATCATTGCTCTTGTTGTAATGGTTATATTGTGTATCACTGACTCGGGGGGGGGGGGGGGTGGAGTGTTGCGCCCCTTGTTACCTGCATCATTCCGTTGTGCAGACCTGCACCCACGAATCGGTGACATCCGAAGGTCAGCCATCTCAGCTGCCTCCTGAAGAGTTCTTGGGTTTTTCTCTTTAAGATTCAACGTCAGATCGCTGCCCGTACACTTAAAAAATTGTTCTAGAAGCATCAGCTGTTTCAACTCCTCAAACGTCGATGCCTTCTCAGAACGCAGCCAGTTTCTAAATGCATCGGACAGATCCCGGGCATGCTCAAGAAAGGTGCACTCATGACCCTTCGTTACACCCCGGAACTTCAATCTGTACGTCTCTGGTTGTAACTCATATGCCCGCAGGACAGCCTCCTTCAATACCTCGTAATCGATGCACGACTCCAAGGGCAACGCATCATATGCCCCGAGTCCTTTGCCAACCAATCTAGAGGAAACAAGGGCTGCCCACTTAACCTCAGGCCATTGGTGCTCCCGGCACTTCTTCTCGAAACGCATACAAAATTCAGTGACACCCGACTCATCAAATACAGGGACCAACTTGAGCAGGTGCGATAACGACTGATCAAGACCTCGATTCCCAGAACCGAGACGCTGCCCTGTCGACTCCACCCGAGACCTCTCAAGATCTTTGTCTGCACAGTACATGGCCTTTCTCTCCTCAGACTGAATCCTGGACATCTCAATCTCAGATTCCTGTTTTTGTTGTTCAAGCTCACTCTCATATCTGGCCCTTCTCTCCTCAGTCTCATATCTGGCCCTTCTCTCCTCAGCCTGAATCTTAGCCATCTCAAACTCCCGCTGCTGCTGCTCAGATTCCCGCTTCTGCTGCTCAGATTCCCGCTTCTGCTGCAGCTGCATCTTAGCCATCTCAAGCTGGAAGAGCATAATTATCTGCAGTTAAACCTTGAGGAGGAGATGCAACAATTGGAGACACACCCTGTGACAAACCACGCTGCCAGTGACTATCGGCCTGCGGGAACGTACCCGGCTCCGGAGCCCGAGGGGGCGCCATGGTAGGAGTCGAGTAGAATAGGGGCTCCCAGCTCCCGCTCCACCCGAAGCCCCATGCACCCCGCCGAGCACACAGGCCACCAGGTCACCTCTCGACATGCTGCTAGTGCCCACATGCCCCATGACCGTGGCCAAACACTGGAGACCATACCGATCAATCCCCGACACCCGGTCAGCAGTAATAGGTATCTCCAGAAACTTCCTTGCATCCTCCTCACTAGCTATAACTCTAATGTTATCTAACAAAGCCCGCTGCTGCACCTCGGAGTCTGCTTCCCTCACTGTACATTGATCCGTCTTTCGACATAGTGTCCACCAAAAATTCTCAACGTTTATATAAAAAAAATAGAAGTACCTAAACTCTTATGTAGCACTATTCACTCAAACAATGTTTGAAGACTCTTAAGTGTTATACTACTTGCCAAAAAAAAAATCCACGTGGCCACTATATTCCTTCAAACAAAAACAAATGACCACAACACTCCTGCAATATTTCTCTTAAGTTCACAAAATCCTGGCAAGGTCGCCATTTGTTACGACCGGGGCTCGTATAAAACAAGGGCTCTTAATCATTGGACTAGGAAAGCACACAGCCACAACGGTAACACTAGATCCAACCCCTGAACTTATAATGCCGGCGCACAAAAACACCTATACCCTCCAGAGTTAAATCTGCAATAACGGGGTATCCTATAACTCAGTATAAGTGCACTACTACTACAGGCTGATGATCTCTGATACAGCCTGATCACAACAACATACAATTACGGTAATAAGGTATACTAGGAAAAGATAGATCTTAATTAAATCACTCCAATGATTTAATGCAAACTAGAAGAAAGTATATTTAAAGTTACTCTAAACAATAATGAACTGTCACTCCTATACTAAAGAAAGTGAACGAAAGTCCCAAAGCATCGAGCAGGAATCTTCTGAAGAAAGTCTGATGCTAGGTTAAGATGATCGTATCGGATTTTGAACTGTAGTATAAAGCAGGAACAGGATATGACAATTGTAAGGACATATAGGGTTAACTGGCACGGGAATAATAACTGCGCAATAGTAGGAACTCAAACAGCAAAAGAAGTACTTCCTCATCAACGAAACAGCCTACTAGGGTTGTGCAACTCAACAACAACCTAGACTAATAAATGCCGTGAATAATAATGCATACATAACAGAAAGTTTATAATCTAAATCTGGTGTCTGCTAGGCGAATAAAGTCTAGCTGGGATGTAGTAGGCTAGGAAACAATGGCTGAGCAAGCGGCTCGTAGCCTAGCGAAGTCCTTAAGGCTGTGCGGCCAAATTACGTTAATTGACGGGGTGCTCTCTTGAGAGATCCAGATCGCTAGTATCTGGTTCTCTCCTGGCGACCCTCTCAAAGTCAAAGCAAACGAGTTAGCACAGTGTTGGGTGGCAGAGGCAAAAGCCCTCACTCGCAACACAGTGCTAAACTCACAAGGTACACAGTCAGAAAGACCACCTAGGCTTCCCACGTCTCCGTTGCGATTGTACAGGTTCAACAAAACCTAGTACACATCGGAAATCACAACACCAGTAGCCTTATCCCAGTCTAGCATTAAATCCCCCAGCAGACCACCAAGATACAGGACGGGAGACACCGTGAGTGTGTCAACCTCTACAGACAAAATTGGTAACCCTTCCAAAATGCCTAACTAAACATGTGTTATCTGAGAGCTTCAGCATATAATACGATGGCCGATATATGAAATCGTGCAGAACCAAAGGGAAGTTATGATATTAAATAGAGTAGAAGAATGAGAGGTAAGAAGTTGAGAGAGAGAGAAAGTGCTCTATAGGTAGAAGTCGGGAGACAGGGGGGCAAGGGACATGTGAAGGGTATGCTAGTCAGGAAAGCTCTGAGGAGAATAGCTCCTCTGGACCCCTCCAGGATCCCACACAAAGGCACGGTGGTCAGCCAATCACAGGCCGCTACGTCACCCAGCAGCAGGCTTGCAGAAGGTGCCAGGAACCACCAGCCAATCAAAACCGAGAGAAAAGGCCACGCGGGCGAGCAACTCCTCCGGGAGGGAGGAGGAAAAGCAACACTCACCTCCCCCACCCTGCTCGCTCGCTCTCTCTCTCTCTCCTTCACTACAATGCATCTTATGTTCAACTCATGATATAAAATACAATGCATTGTCACAGGCGAAAACAAAGAC